>JAOVVF010000002.1:8478327-8497058 GCA_028565595.1 Duopalatinus emarginatus | reverse complement strand
TAAAAAACAACCTGTTCTAGATAATGTGGTCACAAATGGACAAAACAAACAAGAGAATATGCTCTTGCAAAAAATATTGACTGCTTCTTGATGTTACTAGAGGCCACAACTCCTGGAAGAAAAGGGAACTTGACTGGAAGTGCCAGAAAACTGAAGGATAATGCAGCAGACTGGCACAATTTGATCCTGAAATGGGAGCGTCTGAGTGATGAAGGATCCACCATCGCAACCAAAATAGTCAACATTAGATTAAGCAAAGAGTAAGACTTGCAATATTAAACTGACACCTTAAAAAAAGAAGCAGCAGCTTGATACTGTTTTACATTTGACCATGTTATTTGAAGCAGGTCTGTGAAGGAGTCTGAGGTTATAATGGAGGGTCAAAGTTCATCTGGATCACCTACAGAAAGAAGCACGTATAACAGCAACCCAGAGCTGGAGGAGGAATGCATCAAGCTACAGAATGTGGTAGACAAAATGGTATGGTTTGAGTAACAGGAATGCCAGGTTCAGTCATAAATGTCACTTGCAATTAGCATTGATCAGCTACTCTCGTCAATCAGTCAAGTGTAAAAGAATCAGAATTGAATGCAAGACATACAGGACTGAGAAATGAACAATTCTGGCACACGCCTAGGTCATAACAGCCAAAAAAAAAATAGAGTAGGTGTGGCTTATTACTGTGTCAGGTAATTAAACGGCCATAGTATGGTATAGCTTTTATCACTTGCTCTCAAACTGATAACAAAAAAAAACAAAACTGATAACTAAGAAACATTTTAATATATAGTAATTTTTTCCCAAAAAGGCAAAAAATGTATAAACCATTGAAAAAAAATTAAATATACCCTTCCTATTTCCACCGTCATTAAAAGAGTATTTAGCTGCCTAATGAAATGCACAAGATGTGACAACATGGTGTTTTGGGGCCCTCAAGTGTGTGTTTATATCATTGCACGTAGAAAAGACAAACCATTATTTCAAGTAAGTAAATGGTACTGCTCATCAAGCTGGGAAGGGTTATAAGGCCATCTCCAAACAGTCTGAAATTCAATATTTCACAAATTAAGAGCCTTAAAGTCTGTTGTCAAAACTTCCCAGAAGTGGGTGTCCCAGTAGATTCAATCCAAGGTCAGGCTGTTGCTCAGAGATACAAAGAAATACCCAGTACACATTTATACATACTTTTGGTTTAACCTCCCTTATTGAAATGAATGACTGTAGGCATGAATAACTAGTGTTTATTTATACCCTAGCGATTAATAAACACATACTCTGGGCTTATGGACCCTGAAGGCAATGTAATGTGTATGCATGTCAATGTTTTTTTCCTTCCAAGGCCCACATACTCTCTAAAATGGAGAAAATGGTGTCTGCTGAAAAGGGGATATGTGAACTAGAAACATTTCAGTATGGAGAGAAAGGAAGACCAATGCCACTGTTTCAGACTTGGTCCATACAGCAGTTTGGTAATAAAACCTTTGTTTATTTCAGTAAAAAGAGAGAAATGAAGGCACCTCAATTGTTTTGGTTTTGGTTAAATGTTGAATAGTTTTAAGATGAACTATAGACCAGTAATTAATTAAGAGTAATAAAATGTATTCACCATTAAATGTAGTTTCTGAATTACATTTAAATCAAAGTACCTGTTGATTAACACATTATGCCTTATGACCATAATACAATGTTCACTTTTTTTTACTGATCACTGCAGCTGATGTGTCCTCTGGGTTCTATGAGGCCTACAAGCAGGAGCTGGCACTTAAGAGAACCATATTACAGGAAGTGGCCCATACAACTAATCCAGATCTCTGCATGGTATACCTGTCCTGCTGGCTCTATCAGCCCTACATCCAGGACAACATCAGACTTACCCTGGAGAGCTTACTGATGGAGACAGGCTTCAGAGTTATCTAATTTATTTATTTCCTAGGGAAGCATGAATGAAATGCATGCTATTTACAGTGAAATTTATGTTAAAAGAGGAGTTTAAGATCTGCTAATAATACAGTGGTTGATGCAATATCTATTATTTGTGCAGTTTCTTGGATATGGAAATATGGTTTTAGAAAGTTTACATTAATGTCAAGTTAAAAAGCAGGGCAGTTATTTCAGGAACACAGGGAAAAAAAATTTACAGAACTAGTGTCATATTTCACTAAATTCAAGCTTAACTGAATGCCTGTATTGTTGCTGTATTTTAAAAATAAATATTTTATTTAGAAAAATATTTCACTGGGTTGTTTGCTTTATTGCATTCGGGGCTTAAAAAAGCACAGGAGCTACTTATGTGACTTTAGGTAAAGTAGGACATATCACTTTGTGAATGGCCCATAAACAGAAGTTGTTATTTTTAGTAGATTGGTCCAGTATACAGTACAAAGCCCCAGTTCCCAAAGCTCAACCACAAATATTGGTTTAATGTCATCTGTTTATGTATTCTCTTTGTATTACAAATGTTGAGATGTTTGAAAAAACAGTATGTCCAAAGATTATATAAAAAGTAATAAAATAGTGCTTTTTAAACAACTATTGAACTGGACAAACTACTGTTTAACATGTAACAATGAAACAAGAAGTAACCTGGGAGTTTACACACTTAAGACATGTTTATCCACTTTTTCATTTAAAGTTATTTTTTTCATTTCAATCTGGGCATTTTGTACATATTGAGTTAACAGTTCAATTGTTTTTCCTCTCAAAAATAACTAAATACACATTCTGAAGTCCATAAATCATCCCTAAGCGGTTTAAAACCAATACCAAGAGCATTTCCTCATTGCTTAAAGCAACATTCTATTGAAACTCAGCATTAAGTATTTTACACTGCCATACTGTACAATTTTTCATAGTATACAGTATACAAGGTACTGAGTTCTGCCATGACCATAGTATGTGAAGACGCGCAATGTTGGCAACAAAATGTAAAGTTATAAGGTCTATGTGGCCAAATTCCTACATTTTCTTAAACAAAATAATAAACCAAAACAATGCACAACATCTGGAACAATAATAATACTTTGTCTTTTTTTTTTTTTTTTTACAAATGTACAAAAATCTTCAATAAAAAGTTTATTGGGGAAAAAAAGACCAGACTGATATAGTTGTCTTGAAATGGCTGACAAATTTCAGAACAGTTTCAGGTGCTGGAGCTCACTCAAGTCTTTCTCTCAGTTTCAATGCCTAATAGTGCATGAACAGTCTCTAATGGAACTCCTTCTGGAGCCTCGATGTGTACTGTGCTACCATCAGGCCCATTTACAATCACTATTCCCTTGGAAGCAAGTTCCTCAGCACTCTGTCGGACGAGGCCCTCCGCTGTTTGGATAAAAACAGGTGTCTCTTCCTGAGCCTCAACAGACTGCATCTCTACCTCTTTGACAACAGGTTCATCTAAAGCTTCTGGTTCGTCCAAACTTTCCACTTGTGGAGAGTTAGAGTTTTCGTCTTTAGGTGTGATTTCCTTACTACATGTCGTTTCTGAGCTTAGCACTTGTTCTAGCTGTTTAACCTGATCTGCAATGTCCATGCTCCCGCTGCTGCTAAGAACTTCTGAAAGCTCTTTGTCAGGGTCTTCTTGAGGTTTGCCAGCTTCAGGATCAAGTAGGCATTGTCCTGTGTCCATAGCTTCTTCTTCTGTCCTTGTTGCAGGGTCTGCATCCGTGTTATCCAAGTTTTCTAGGCGGGTCAGAAGCACCTGTGGCTCTCGAAGCAGCACGGAACCCTCAGTACCCTCATTCTTCTGAATACCATTCTGATTAACCACGGAGTCTGTGTTCTCGCTGCAGCAGTTTTCCATTTTGAACCTCTTTGCTGGTGGCAACATTCTGGTATTCTATAAATCACAACAATCTGTGAGATTTCACATAGAAATTTCACACATATTTACATTTGCATACTATTTACATTTTCTTTTAAATAGAGAACATAACACTACAGCAGGAAGTAAATTTAATTGGTTTAGGAATTGGACAAATCAGCAGTCTGGAAACTTACGATGAGCAGATTACATGTCTGGACTCCTGGTTATTCATTAAAGAAATTCAGTGGATTGAAAATCATTTTTGATAAAAACTCATTTTTTTGTAAGTGAAAAAAAGAAAAAAAACTACCCAGTACCCAGTATTTTACCACTTTTTGTGTAACATAAATGTAATATATGTTTAAATATACCCATATACAGCAAGAGTATACATCTTGGTGGCATGGTGCTATAAGTACAACCATACTACTTATTTTAAGAAAACATGGGATTCACCAACTGTTTATATTTGGCTCCCCTCTCTACATTAAGTGGGGCCTTATTTGAAGATCACCTATCCATCTAAATATCTCCACTGTCTGCACAAGAGTTTTCACCCACAGTTTGGAAATCACGTGTGTGAAGGGGCACCATTTTGTTTGTTTGTGGTGAGTCACATATGCGCCACCATTAAGTTAAGGAAAATGAGCCACTCTAGTGTGAACAGACCAACGCACATTGTTACATCAGTTCCCAGCCTTAGAAGACAGGATAAACTTTTACTTTTGATTGCAACATCCCAAAAACCAGTTTGCAAAAGTGCTAGCTGTAGCATCTTTTGTGCTAAATGTACAGAAAAAAAACATGAACCATTGTAAAGCTCTTACCAGTCCTAAAGCTTACCATCTAGAATAATCATCAGTAATATTCAGTAGTCTAGATTATTCATCTGTAATAAAGCTTAAATAAACATGTTTGTGGTTATGTTGCTGGAATATTGACAAATATTTTCAATATAACTTTCTATACATCTCCTTGTACTTCCTCAATAACAGGATTTGGTGTTTGTTTGTTTGTGCTTGTCTCCTAGTTTGCAATCTGACTGGTCATGTCTTCCACATTGCCATAGATTTACATGTCAAACGTGTCCTGTCAGCCCAAAAGAAAAAGTGTAAGGGTACTAAAAGCACTGAAAGGAAACAAAGACTGTTTGTGGTATATGTACCAATAATGATTTGGTGTGACAAAAAAGCAGTTCCATCTTCAATGGCAATTCCATTTATAAAAAAAAGTAAAACTGGATGTTCACCTCAATATTCCGGGGACTCTTCGCAGCTTGATTTCTTATCGTAATCTGTTGTCCATTAGAGGAGTTCAGGGGTGTTAATGCGCTAGACGGATCAGTAATACCCAGCGATTTTAAGACCTTTAGAGACATAGAGGTCATGTGGATTTAGTCAGTCCATTTTTATTTAGTAAGTACATTTTATTTATAAAGCACATTTTAAATAACAGTTAGCCAAGGTGATTTACAAAAATAAGAATAAAATTCAGACTAAAACACAATCAGAGCAAAATAAATAAATAATGCTAAGAAATAGTAAATAACAGTCAATAACAGTCATAAGAAAAAGAATTGAGAGTTCAAAAAGCAAGCATGAAAAAAAACAGAGACAGGAATTAGTAATTTGAGCATCAATTTGTTTGTCTAGTACTCTTAACAATAGATATTGCCTCAAAGCAGCTTTAAAGAAATATAAAATCTAGATTTTATCCCTGATAAAATATCTCAGTCTTTAAGTCTAAGCTGAAAACATTTTGGATGAGCTGCACCTGATACGGCCAAGACTGAGGCCGATTTCTGATTTCTCCTGCCTGATCCACTCTGACTTTGGAGTCTCATATGACCCAACACGAACATGGGCAATCTATAGAACACCATAATAGACAGATGTAGTAACCATAAATCAGACTACAGACTTATTATATATAATAAATAAAATTAAATTAAATAATTATATATAATTACATATAACTATAACTAAATTTCATTTACAATTGCACGATCTGTGTCACCCAAATGACACCCTTATGAGTCCTCTCAAGTTTTCTTCCCATCACCTCAGGCACTTTTTCCTTGCCACTGTCGCCACTAAAATTCCTATTAATGGATAACCTGTTCAGTTATTTCTGTAAAGCTGCTATACAAATAAAATTTAATTGAATTAATAAGCAAGCTGGAGGTTACAGTAACAAGAAAAAAACTCCCTGAGATGACAAGAGTAAGAAACCTTGTGAGGAACAAGGAAACTCATCCTCAACTGGGTGACATAAATTAGTGCAATTGTAAATAACCCCCTGCTATATTGAAAAAGTGCAAATGTCTAGCTAAATTCATTATAGTTTTAACACGAAGTCAGACTTTTGTTGAACTTTTATTCAACTGTTCACTGGAGAGTAAAACTGTGTGGTCCTACTTTTCTTGTGGAGCTGTATATTAATAGAGTAGGTTCACAATTTATGAAGGGGCTAGCCCAAGCTTTAAAAAGTAATGCAAGAACCTTAAATTGTATCCTGTATTGGACAGGGAGCCAGTGCAGCTAAAATCAGACTGATTTGATTCCTTGTAAAAAGGATCAAGGTGATCCTAATAGTAATAATAGTAGGCACGCCACTAGACATTGATTTCTGCGCATAACCAGTTACAATCCAAACATTAACATATGAAAGCATAAATGACTTTTTCCAAACCTTGATTTCAGAGAGGTTGGACTGATTTTTGTAACTACACAAACTGTTGTCAGGGTTGATTTGTTGGTCTAATCTGAGGTCAGGATTAAAAACATCTGGAAGATTTTTTTTATTTCGAGGCTACATACTCCTCATTTAATATCGTCATTTAACATCTCTCTGTAATGCGTTTGTGCTCCTAGGTGATCTGAAAAAACTATTGTGTATTTGAAAGGGCCAAAATAAATGAAGAAAAAAAAAAACAGTGTTAAGTTGCAGCAAGCACAGGTTATTGGACTTCAGAGGGGGAGAAGACTTGCATGTCTTGCCGGGATCAGACTACATGAATTTAGACTAATTTTGACACAATAGTGTTGTATGTAACAATTGCTAGACCAAGAACAGTAACTGGGACACCCCATGACATACTGACGTAGTTTAGCACATCAGAATTTTTTTATATTTCCATCTCCAACAGTGTGTTCCTTGATGAGAATGCTCTCTAGCACACATGTGTAAACATGGAGAAGAGAAAGCTGCTTTTGCAGCTGTCAGGTTGAACAACAAAACTGAGGGTAGACTCATTAAGCAGTGGCAACAAAAACGCTTTCTTGATGTTTCCTTGAGGAAGTATCATGAGCCCAAAAAGATAAAAGTTGGCAAGAAATAATGGAGGCATTTCAGCAATCAGCAAACAGTGTCCTATTTGTGACACAGAGGAATGGGTCCACAATCATTTCCTCTTTTTTTTTTTTCTTTTTAGAACTCAAAACCGCCAGCATCACACACAGCGCTTCTGTAGCCATGACTGACAGTCCCAGCGACCTATGAAAACGAGTAATGATTGGTCGGCATCAAAACTGTAATGTTGCCAGTCACTCAAACAAGACATGGCACTGATTTGTGGCTCAGTGAACAGTATGAGACTGTGTAATCTGATCCCGGCATAACGGCTAAAAGGCATTCTACACTTCTGAAGGATTTTACCCAGCGGAAACATATAATGTTGGAAAAAAAAACAAAGATTTAAGCAAGTCCCCTAAAGCCCACGCCAGTCAATAAAAATGTTAATTACTATAATATTTCATGGTAACGAACAAAAATTGTAATGTTTTATAATAGGTTACTTACTTCCATGTCGGTGACCTCTACAGCTGCCCGAGAAGCTGGAGAAATACTAAAGTGCTCCTGTGCCATCTTCTTCACCTGGCTGTGGAGTTGCTCGAATTCATGATATACACTGGGAAACTGCTGCTTAGACAAATGGCCATTTTCAACCTATAAGATAAAGAAAAAGTTATGTTATATTATTATATATCTACTATATCTAACACTATCCTCACATTTCACTGTTTTACTTTAAACTTAATCCTAGTGCAACTTCTCTATAAAATGTTCAAGCTGATGCTACTGCTGTTTGAAAGACACTGTATCTAAACATAAAATATAAAAGTTATGATACCAAACAA
The DNA here is from genome assembly GCA_028565595.1 of Duopalatinus emarginatus. Classification (NCBI taxonomy): domain Eukaryota; kingdom Metazoa; phylum Chordata; class Actinopteri; order Siluriformes; family Pimelodidae; genus Duopalatinus; species Duopalatinus emarginatus. The sequence continues at coordinate 8,489,117 of JAOVVF010000002.1, read as the reverse complement.
TAATATGCAAAAACTAAACTTATTCTATAATTACTAGATTAACTAACAATAGCTTGAATACTACTGATATTAGATTAAAATGTCCATATGCCCAGTAAATCTACTGTAAATGTAAAATATAAATATTCATTACCTTCATTAGAACAAATTCCCACACAGTCATGACCTTAGCCAGGCGAGGAAGAACAATCTCCATCAGGTCTTCATCATCATACTGCTGTACAAACTGGAGAGAGTGATCGTAAATAATTTGATATTCTGATTTATATTTAGGAGTTTGGGACCTTGCCCACGTCTTCTAAGCGACAGTAATCAAAGAACATTTTATCATTATCATCCCAGCAGCTAATCATAAGCCTTAAGATAGACTGTGAATCAATTAGCCACTGAATGAGTATCTACATCTACAGCTGTCAAAATTTAATTAGGTTTTGTGGTTATACCATAGAACTGCTATAGTGATTTGGGATGTTTTGTGAGATTTAGTGAGAACTACCTCTGAGAGTCGACTTCTCCGTCTCTGTGCCTGCTGCTCTGCAGTAAGTGCTGTTTGGTGTTTAGGCGGCCGACCAGGTCTCCCCCTCTTCGGTTTCCGTCCAAGTCTTTTAGGAAGACTAGATTTTCCTGACCCCTTAGGTCTCCCAGGTCGCCGTGGTACTATCTGTCTTGTAGAATCTGCTTGTACCTGTTTACATTTTACACAAACGGTCATGAGTTTGCCATGTCTACAGCAGTGCAGTCTCCTGTAAACAAACAATTATTTATCAAATCCAAAGCAAGCAAAATGTTTACATTTTACTATCCGTATAAAGAAGTGATATCTTAACTTTTTGAGGCGTCGCTTCCTTCACAGGACTCGTTTTAGCTTCTTCAGTCTGTGTTTGCACTTCTGTAGGTTCAGAGGCTTCTTCTATTACAACCGGCGTTGAAGTCTGACTTTTGTCATGAGTGGGATTGAGTTTATAGTGTCGGTTTAAACCTGCAATACCGATGTAAGACTTCTCACATGTTTCACATTTAAAAGCTTTGCTGCGGTGGGACAAACCGTCAACATCCGCCTTCTTCTTGCCCTCATTGCCCTCTTCATCTTCCACGCTGATCTCGGAGTAGTCATCAGAATCTGACTGATGGCTCTCTGCCAAGTCCTCGGTTTTGATGAACTTGTAGTCCTTTACCTTATGTTTTGGTGGCCGAGACACTCGACCAGAGCGCGTCTGGATTTTCAGAGGCTTTTTCTGCCGGTTCTTCACTTTGGGTTTCTCTTTTTCAATGGCTGTAGGTAAAACCTTGGTGACGACTGTTGTGGCCTTAGATGGCGGACTTAATACTTTGGTGGTTGTTGATGAAACACTAGTGGAAGGGGTTAAAATCAAGGTGGGATGAACGGAAACTGTAGCTGGCTTGGCTGCAGGACTCTTCACAGCAGTAGCAGAGTTAGAGAAAGATGAAGAGGAAGAGACAGGAGCTTGGACTTTATGCACAATCGGAACTGAAATGCTGCTAACTATAGGAGCTGGTTTCTGAAGGAGAAGCTGAATAGGAGGTTCTCCAGGATTCTGTAAGAAATATTGCTGCTGGCCAGGCACAGGTGTGATGTGAATAATCTGAGGAGTACTGACTGTGCCTACATTGGAGACTTTCACTACAGACTGGCTTACTGGCAGGTTTTGCGGCTGGAGGATTGTGATTGGAGTGGTCTGGCGTTGCTTGATTTCCTGTTTCGGTGGTGCCTGCACCTGAATGTGGATGGGTTCAGCTAGCTGGAGATTTAAAGAAAAAAAAAAACATTTTAGAATTACTGTAATTATAGTTTGTTTAACCTAGATGCACTTATGTAGTATTATGCATTTTAAAGCTACAGTGTACAAGATATTTTTGCTAAAAACATGTTTAGAGGAGTAAATCTCTGTTATAATCAGTGCTGAGTCAAAAGTGTTGGTTCCAAATTGGTGACACTTTTCCCTTTAACCAGATCTTATATTTTATTTAACTAACTAACATAAGGAGGCTAGTAATTTATTTCATTAATATATGGCATGCATTATGCGGTTTGGGACGCAGACTTTTGTGAATTTTATTTGGATTCACAGCCAGGTAAATAATATGCACAATGGAGTAAAACACCACAAGTCACTTTATGAAATGTTCTTTCACACACATCTCACAATAACATTTTACAAGCAGTGAGGAAAGTAGAGAGGGCTACTTTCAAAACCTGACATGCACAAGATTTACCTCCAAATAAGCTCTGACCAATTAATTAATCCAACTGTTTATACAGAACACTAAACAACATTAGCATTCTCTATAAACACTGGGTTACACTGCATACCATAAGCTAGGTGTCTGGATTCGTAGAAAAATCAGGATGGGGTCTTGTCATGCAACCAAGAATCTTCTTCCAGTCACTGTGATGTACACTAATGTGCCAGAAAACTGGTAGAGACAAGCCTACGCAAAATCTGGTGTGGGCTCTATTATGGTATAGGGCAGGGCTGCCCAACTCCAGTCCTGGAGGGCCAGTGTCCAGCACAGCTTGGAGGTTTCTCTATTCAAATACACCTGATTGCACTTACCTGTTAACTGTGTTTGACAGGACTGAAGTTGGGCACCCCTGGTATTAACTGGCATTTCATGGGACCCCTGATACATCTACAAACATATTTACACCTGTTCATGTCCTGAATTTACCACCCGAAGTGTCTACAGACACCAAATTATACTTAGAGGAACGCTCACCCAAGGTAGGGCTTTTGCCATTCACACCTAAGTCACCAGATCTCAATGTTACCACACACATCTCTGTGCTGTGGAACACACAAATTCTACACTTTGGAACTGTTCTGTAGGAAGTATAGTGTTCATTGCCTACAGAATATTTTCACAGGCTCATAAAGTCCCCGTGGGGGACCTACCAAGTATTAGACTGTGAACCAGTTTTTCTGGCACTTCAGTAAACATTGAGATCACCTGTCAGAGACAACCGTAGACATACCAGGGGTTCAGCAGGTAATGTTACCCGCTCACAGCTCTGAGCTCAAGTTACCATCTGTGTGGATTCCTCCAGGTTGAACAGTTACCTCAGAAAACCATGGTAGTGGGTAGACTGGCCAGTTTCCATACCACAAAGAAAAATGTTTGAGGATTTCCTTAATCATGAACAACTATAATCAAGGATTTCCTTAGTCATGGATTTGTAGGATCTAAAATTTCCTCAGTCATGCACATGCAGGATCAAGGATTTACTTAGTCATGGACTTCCAGAATCAATGTTCTCGTCATGGTCAGCCGTAGGCTTGTGATTAACGAACACACTTAGGGACCAGAAGGGCCCATGTTCGAGTTGTGCAACCAACAAGACTCGACTGAAGTGCCCTTGAGCAAGGCACCTAACCCCTGACTGCTCCCTGAGCACTGTGGATATGGGCAACCACTGCTGTTGGCATGTGTTCTCACTACCCCTAGTGTGTTAATTACTGTGTGTGTGTGTGTGTGTCAATGCACAGATGGGTCAAACGCGTTAATCGATTCCACTACACAATGGTCAAAAGAGGCCGTCAGTTTGATTTTCACTGTGACGTATGAACTGTGCATGCTTACCTTTTGCTGACCGGGTTGTGCTCCGTTTTGTGACTGATGGAGCGCCACGTGCTTGGCGACACTCTGCAGCTGCTGTGAAGCGTTCTGCACGATGGTAAACGGCTGAGGCTGTAAGGTGGTGGTCAGCTGTCCTGAAATGACATTTCCCGCCTCCACAGTGATGTATGATGGAGTCTGAGCCTGCACGTTCCTCTGCAGGATTTTAGGGGTCGTGGTGTGGGAGCGGCTCAGTTCAGCCTGGGCGCGCACCTGCGACTTGTTAACGTGGTCTATCACCTGTTGCACGTCCACACTGGATATGACGGCGGGCTTGGTGCTCTGTACAGGTTTGGGTGTTGGTACCGGTACCGGTAACTGGCTCTGCTCGATTAGTCGGGTCGCCTCGTTCCCTGTGACCTGCACCAGCTGCTGTTTGGACAGCTGCTCCAGGAGCTGCTGCTGCTCCTCCACAGAGAGCCCGGAGCTCTCCACAAAACTGCCGTCCGGCTGCACGTAAATGATGGTGGTAGCGGGCCCGAGAGCGCTCAGAAAATCACTGCTGATTGTCGTGCACTCTGTGGTCACAGCGTCCTCCGAGTGGTCAGACGCCTGCACGTACGATGTTAAGACTTCAGCGCCCAGAATTTGACCGATCACTTCTGGGGATCCGTCAGAAGCTTTGGCATCAGCAACTGATTCGCTGTGTACGGTTACCAACTGTGACAGGCCTTCTTCACCGCCCCCTTCAGCACTGACCACTACTTTAACACCCACATCTCCGTTCTCACACTCAGTCTGAGAGCCAGGGGTGGCTGAGACGTCTGCCTGAGACGCGCTGACACTCACAGGACTGCCCTCTGTCACAGCGTTACCGTTCACATTGCTCTCATCTTCGTTATCCGCCATTTTGATTGTGGAAGCAGCCCAGGCTCAAAACGTCCACGTAAAAGCCCACGAGTGGAGACCTCTGAGCCGCAACCGGGTACAGGTTAATCTGTAAAGTGTGCACAAGTCTGAGATTTGACCAAAACGCACTGGCCTGCAATTTAAACAATCCTGTATAGCTTTGCAACTGTAGCTAGGCGATAAGCACTCGCATCCATGCTACAATGGCGAGGGGGTGGGTGCTGGATAACAACAAATGGCGTCATTTCCGCTTCCGGAAACTTTAACGTGGCATCTGTGTGTTCACATTCTTATCACACTTACACACCACAGCTGGACATAATTCCATAATTCACAAGTAACAGCTCAGTACCGGATAATAACAGTATAAATAATAATAAAAAATAATAACATTAATAATTTATATATATATATATATACACACATATATCACACTACTTTTTTTTGTCATAACACATCTGTTTATTTACTTCATTTACTCTGTATATACTGTGTATATACATACATCTATCCATCCACAAACATACATATGCATATTTATTATACACTATTTATACTGTAAATTATAACCCTACTTACTCCTTGTTTACATTCTGTAAGCATTTTTCTCTTACTCATTCCCTGAACTTTATCTGTATATAATAATAGTAGTAATACTGTATTTTGCACATCTGGTTAGATGTTAACTGCATTTCATTGGCTGTGTGCCTGTAGTCTGTACAATGACAATAAAGTTAAATCTTGGGTTGCGCCCATGATTTGCCAAATCTACTCTGCCACTGCCAGACAGTTTATTCTGTCATTGACTTGTTTGGTGTTTGGTGGACTGGATGATTAACGTTTGAAGAAACAAGACATTAAGTAGTAATGCTAAGTAGTAGTAGCAGATTAAGATGATACAGTTTTATTTGGGAATTAGATGATCAGTGTTACTGAGTGTCATAGAGACACTTATTATTATTATTATTATTATTATTATTATTATTATTATTATTATTATTGTTGTTGTTGTTGTTGTTGTTGTAATCTTTGGAAATCTAAGTGATGCCTCAGTACTGAATTGATTGTCTCAGTTCAGCTAATATAAAGAGTCATTGTTATACCAGGTTGTGGTCAGCAGATGGCAGTATTCTAACACAAATGATTTGGTCTTCCCTCTCAATATGTCGCCTCCTCTGGTATGTTTACTGGACACACGGTGTTTTGAACCAGAGGTTTAGCTGAATTAATGGGAATTAAGGACAAGCATGAATTGATATTTAGATAAATAATTGAAAAAAATCCAGAAAAAACTTGCCCTTAATGCTGAGGCAGTACCCACAATGTTGCCTTTTTTGTAAAAAAAAAAAAACCACTCTGCACATGTCCACTCTGTAATGGAAGAATTGACAACAGGTGGACATTTTTTCACTAATGTTAGCAGGTAGAGTACACAGTAGAGTCTCAGTTACCAAAATGCTTCACTCTTAAATTTTACTGTGAACTGTTTATCAGATATTTTTTCCATTTCTGAAAAGTTTTCATATTTATTCAGTATTTCACTATGACAGGTTGACATGTTAAGCTTGAAATTTAGATTTCTACATAAAACTACATATAAGTGTAGCTACTTGGTGTACCTGAAGCAGTTGTTTCACCCTGCTGGTAATGTCACTGATTGCATTGGATGGTCTCCCGAAGGGGAAATTATCATAAAATGACAGGGTGGACAGTAATCACAGGGACACATACAAACTGTTTTAAATTATTAAAATAATGGAACATAAATTATATAAAATAACCTGTTTTTTAAGAAGCAAGGAACATAATAGGAACATAAACAAGTATTTTGTGTCATTACTGCACTTATTGAAGTTAGCAGTCAGAGATGTGGGACATGCCAAAATCAGATACACATAACCAATATTAAATTTTAATATTTTGCAATATGTTCATTATTACATTTTAATGAGGACAGCAAAAGACACTTTATAAAGATTTTGACCCTAATAGGTTTAGCCCAAAACCCATTCAAGCATGATGATGTCCCTGATGCCACTGTGCACAAAGTGAGGTCAGTGAAGACATTATTAACCAAGCCTGGTGTGCAAAAGTGGCCTGCACAGAGTTCTGACACAAACCTTGCACCCCAGCACATACGGAAGTCAGGTGTCCACATATAAAGATGTATCCCAGCAGTCATTGGCTAGAAGGCAGATAAACACCCTGGACAGGCCACCAGTCTATCACAGACACATGCTTACACACAGTCACACCTAGTGGCAATCTAGTATTTCCAGTTCGCTTGACTGTCTTTGGACTGTGGGAAGAAATTGGAGCTCCCAGAAGAAACCCTCACAGACATTAAGAGAACATGCAAACTCCACACAGAATGGATGCTGGTCCCCTGGCCAGGAAATTAAACCCAGACCTTTCTTGTTGTGAGGTGATAGCAGTGACCATTCAACTGTAAAGTATGCAAAGTATGAGCCTCCAAAGTGTATGATCTCAGCTGAAGCTTCAAATGAATCTGTCTACCTACATATTGATTGTTTAGAGAGAGAATCCCCACTTACAGTACATCCCCCACTTACGGTGCACTACACTACACTGCACAGAGGTAGAAGTGAACTCTAAATGACACACAATACTAAGCCAAAAACTCCATATTCTCCTAATGCACACAGGTGAGAAGGATAAAGTACTGTACTGTAAGAAGACAGTATTTATTACAAATACACCATACGTCACCACATGCCTTGGAAGACCTCAACACAATAAGGCCCCTGGCAGGTGAGGTGGGAGAAATAGTATTAACTAGTATTAATAGTATTAACTTGGAAGACTGAAGATGGCAGGCAACACACCAAGTATAGAAAAATAACTCATAACACAAAGCATTGTCAAAAACCTGACTCATTTAATTTAAATTATATCTGTGGTCAATATCAAGACAAACTATACCAGATATAACATTGTCGATTGCTGAGCCCAGGATAGTAACCAATTGAACCAAACCAGAATGATCAGGACAAAGCAGGTGACTGTTGGCTGCTTTTTCTTGAATTGGAAACTGAAAATAAAGCAATAATAGAGCATTATTAAGCTTTTTACTAAGCTTACACAAAGCTAGATACAAACTGTAAATATCCCCATTTAAATAGGTTTAATTGTAGGGATTTTGGACATTTTTATAATGAAAGACTGATTCCATATTTAGGCAGTGTGCAAAAAAAAGACTGGCGAAGGGTAAATGGGATAGTCATTGCATCAACACATTGCACGGTGCAATAAGAGCTCAGCACAGGATGACATCAGGAAGATCTCTGTAAGACAAACAGCATGAAATAATGATGCGGTTGTGCCACAAAGGTGCAGGTATCAGTTAATGCTCACACAGCATTGTATTACACTAGTTAACACACAAGTACTGTTTTACCAAGATTGTATATTTTCTGGTCCAGAACAGTAAGTGATGGAGGGGTTACCAGATTTGTATCATCATTCATCCTAATCAGTAATCAGCTGAAAAATGGGATAGAGATATTTTGTTACGTTATAAGCCAGGCTTAATCACTGCAGATGGCAACTAATTAATTACATGGACACTAAGTAAATTAAATTAAATGAGGACTGAATTAACAGTGTGTATCAATAATCTGTTGACAGCCTTCAATAATAAGGGCAGGATAGGATCAGATACACACCTGGGTGTGTGTGTGTGTGTGTGTGTGTGTGTGTGTGTGTGTGTGTGTGTGTGTGAGAGAGAGAGAGATCACAATTAACAGACAGCTGCATGTAACAGACAACTAATACAAGTATTTTACTGATGAAAAAAGGAATAATTACATATGTACAAGGATACATGAGAAATAAAACACATGAAAGATGAAAGAATTTATCACCATAAGATCCAGGCGAGCAGGAGCACCAGTGTCTGTGATTTGGACTGAGAGCACCATATCCAGGGCTGTACTCATGCTCTCTCCTATATGTCTGCCTTGCACTATTCCTGCATTTTAATCTCGCTAGACTGAGACCTGGGGAATATGGCAGATTATAGTCGCTGACACACACACAGGCACTCAGCCATAATATAGAGGAAAAGGGTACATCGGGTTTAACAGATGTAGCACTAAAGACGCCAAGTAGAACACAACTCCTATAAAACAGTGTTGTATTACCTTTCTTTAGTTAATGTTATCTATCATATACATATCTGAATTAAATTGAAAGCCAAAGGCGTAATGATTGAGTTATTGTATTGAGTTTTTGCATGCTGTTTGTCATGATTAGCATAGTGTTTATATTTTTTTTTTTATAATTGATGGCCTATGTAAAGCTCAGGTGGAAGCAGTCCCATTTTTGATATGACTCTTTTCCTCCTATTGCTGTAGTTTAGTGTTTCACTAAGAAGTTCCTATTTGGATCCATTGGTAACGTTATTATTTCTTTCATATAAAAGGCATAGGTCAACATTTCATGTTTTTTAATAATCTGATCAATATTGTACTCAGAACATAACCCCACATATTATAAGACTACAGTACATTATTTCAAACAATACTGTAGCAAGCTATTTTTATTTACAATATGTACAGCATTACATTCTAATGCAACTTATGCACCAACCACTAAGTGCTTTTATAAAGAAACGTGTACATACTTTAAGAGAAATTGATTAAAATGTTTTTTTAAAGCAGCAATAAAAATACAATTTTATTAGTTTAATCAGTTTGAAGAACATGGCATCAGTTTTCTATATAGTGTGAGTCCTTGGGAACCCACCATTAATACCTCTATACATGACCAGAATGTAGCTACATTTGTTTCTAGCAAATATCTAACCAAATAACACTTAGTGGTAAGTACATATTATAAAATAAAAATAAACATTAGCATGTCATGCTTTCTGTATTTTCCAACCAAGTGAACTTATCAATTAAAATAGCTGAAGCTCTAAGTGAGAGTAGGAAAATAGCATTAGCTAGGTAAATGGAGATCCACAGATGGCCTGTGGTTTCTGAGAAAATACAGAAGATATCATCATGATTCATTTAAAGGAAAGCTACAGAAAGACACAATGCTGTTTTGACCAAATGTTATAAGTGCATATCTAAGAGCTCTCTTTCTCTTCTTGGGAGTCTGAATGTTCCACGCTGGACTTCTCCTCCATTTCCCCCTGTGTTTTATCCTCGAGTCTCTTGCTAGACACTGTCCCCAGCACTTTAGCACTGTGCTCCTGTGCTTTGGCCCTGAGAGCAGCAATGCTGTTCTCCCGCAGTTCCTCTTTAGACATGGGCGAGTCGCTCCTCCTCTCCTCAGCATCAGTATCGTCAGCGTTGCCATTGTTCGGATGCTGAGGGATGTCAGGCTTCCGGCTCGATGTACCAGACACTGCCTCCAGTGATTTCTTGTGCATCCCTGCAAAGAACGATGAGGGATTCGGGTTTAGAGAAGTGCCTGGGGATCGGAAAGACATTTGAACTGGTAAACGACAAGAGACTAGGGATTCGAATAGGTAAACTAATAGTGTTATAGTGACCTAGTGACTAGGGTTGAAGCACTAGGCTCAAACTCTCATGTTTAATTATGGCTCTTACTTTTTTTTCCTGCATATTATGTGTTATGTAATATGTATACATGTATACGTATATGATTGGATGCTATTTTTGATAAGCACCTGCCAAATGAATAAATGATGCCAAAATTCTTATTGTCTTGAAAGAATTTGTTAACACTGAATAGGGTTTAAGTTTATGTCCGGCACTGCAGATTTGGATGACAATCCTTGTATTTAAAAGAGTGAAAATAATAACTATGGAAATAGTAGTTATTATAGCATGCATGTCTCCTGATGTACGTTACTATGTCCACATTCACGTAAATTTGTTGTTTCCTATTAGTTGAAAAGTACTGTTGGTCACTTTTGTGTATTCTAACCTGTTTGCATGTGAACTTAAATATAATTATAATATATACTGTGATGTTAAATACTTTGTCTTTGGGTACAGCAAATTTTCTGAAAAACAGAGATATAAAGCTAACAGCTCAGGTGTTGAAGCAGGACATTGTTTTGAATATTTTAAGACTTTGCATTATGCAAAGCTCAGCAGTTCTGCCATCAAACTGCACCATAAATACCTGGTAGTCTTATCTTGTCCTGAATTCATAAAAAATCCCAAACACTTAACTTCCAATGAATAAATAACAATAAAAAAATCATCAAATAGATGATAAACAGGCAGATAGGCAGATAGATAGATAGATAGATAGATAGATAGATAGATAGATAGATAGATAGATAGATAGATAGATAGATAGAT
>JAOVVF010000002.1:8457087-8468261 GCA_028565595.1 Duopalatinus emarginatus | reverse complement strand
ATTGCACATTACTACTATTTGCACTCGTGGTAGATGCTAACTGCACTTCATTGCCTTGTACTTGTCTATCTATCTATCTATCTATCTATCCAAAATTTGTGAAATATAAATATAATTGCATATGTGTGTAAATATTATGTCACTGTGACATTCCTTAAAGAAGTGTTAGGCCAAGCTAAAGCCAAAAATAAATAAATAAATAAATAAGCAAGATGTTACATCTATGACATGGGGACCAGCTGAAACTAATTAGAAGCTATTAAATAGAAATTTCATTGTGTTTAATGAAGAAATCAATGTTCTCCTGATATGCTAATGACACATCATCCAGTCGAGGTTAAAGCCATATATCCATTCAGTGTGCTGTCAATTACAGGCATGCTTCTGTCCTAATCTGGGCTGGGTTTTTCTGCTTATTGTAAACGGGTGAAAAAGCCTCACAGCTTTTGACAAACCAGCCACACTGGGAAATGTGTGCTTCCTGATTTGCATGCATAAGAGGGCAGGCTGATAAAGCTGCAGATTATAGAAAGATTTAGTTCAGTCATTCGTGAAGATCGGGTAGCCTATCAAAGGCTGCAAGATCTGATGGCTTTCAGATTAAAATGCAAACAGCTGTTGCATAATTTTATATTTTTTGTTCTGGCCATTCATGAAGCACTGCAGCATGAAGTTTATTTTTCAGCTTCACATGCAAAGGAGTATTGTAAAGCCAATCTTTAAACACTGAGACAATAATTAAAATTTATTCTGCATTGCACAAGTGCACCAGCCTCTGCTGGGAATATAGATAAAATATGAAGACAGCAAAATGGAGCCTTGTCCTTAGCACATGAATGCAGAATTTGACTGTTGGAATAATCCTCAGCGGTGGCACACAACCCAATGCATACCAATCATTTTTATGAGCGTATTTTGAAACAGTTGACAGCTATTTTTCTTTTTGAGTAGGGGAAGAACGTTCAGCTTATGAGGAAGGTCACTAGAAGGTAACAAGCCTGATATGGGCTGTAGTTCGTGCCAGTGCGTTGCATTAGCCCAACCCCTATACACAGATTGCTAGAGCCTGATATGCTCATATCAGGCAATCTAAATGAGAGATCGGAGCTGTAAGACATTTGTCTGCATTTGGTCCAAAGGCATATTAGAAGTGATGAATTGTTTTCTAGGCTGTCATACTTTCATACACCATTCATGCACCGTCTAGAATAAGGTTGTAAACCAGCCAACAGCGCCATCCTATAACCATGTTTAAAGTGTTTGTAGGCATGCGGTCCTTACAACTAATAGCGTCTAAAAGTTGGCACCTGTAGTGCCGTAAAGAGTCTTATCTGAACATAGAAAGAGCAGCAGACACCTTGTGCTGAGTCGGTAGAAAAAAAACAGTCAGCGAAGAGTTTTTCCCCCTCCTTTCGCTCTGTGTGCTGTCAGGGGTGTGATGACCCCACAAAGCAGAGAGAGTTTGCAAGCTCCAGTTTTCTCATGGTGCTTCCACAATGGCGTTTTTGGAAGCTGCCTGTCGGCATTGCTTAATTAGGCAAGGAGTTGATTAATTTGCTCTAATTGACAGCTAATTAAAGGCCTGAGGGCACATTGGATTGACGTTTGTCAGGGCACTGGGGCTCAGCGAGGTCAGGGCAGCGGATTTGTCGCTCTGCTGGGATTTCTGTGTTTTTCCCCCCTCCAGGAGACAACCACTCTGTGGGGAACGAGTCCCGTTTTAAAGCGGCTGTCTGAACAACACCCTGTTGATAGCCGGCTACTAGTGCCGGAGGCCATTATGTGAATCACGGCAGACTTGGCGTGGTGTCTCTGTGCACGGATCATTGCATCCGCTGGTGTGACAGTGAAATCAGAATCAACAAGTGTAACCATCACTTTCAACAAGTGCAAAGCTCTCACGCAGACACTTACTGCTGTAACAGTTGTTTTCAATTAATTTATTGAATTTCTGAAACTGAACTTAACATTATGACTATACCATGAAAAATACTGGTTAAAAAAATACAGATTTATGCCACTATCCTATATATTCAGGTCAAGGGCTGTCAGAATGGAGGGAAATGTGATTTGAACTTGCCATGGTTGTTGGTGAAAGACAGGCTGGTTTGAGTATTTCTACACTTTCTGAGATTTTTTTTTTTTACAGATAACAGTCTATAAAGTTTAGACAGAAGTTTGTGTAAAAATGTGAAAAATAACAAAAATGTTGACAACCACAAGGAGCTAAAAACATTCACAAGAACTCAAACCTGGAGGCAGATGTTTTTTAATACTCTTCTCTATAGACTGTTGTGTGCAGAAATCTCAGGCATTTCTAACCATAACCAATCATACCACAGGTCAAGCCACTGAGATTCTAATATTTGATGTGAACATTAACTGAAGTTATTGTTTTGAAGTTATTATCTGTACCTGCATTGTTAAATGCTTGCTTTAAGCATGGTGCTGTCATGGCTGGCTGACTAGGTGCGTGCATGAATGAGCAGGTGTTAAGGTGTTCCTAATAAAATGGATTTCGATGGCATATTAATGTATAAGCAATGATAAATGCCATAAAAAAATTTAGATTAGCTATAACCATACAACAAAAATAAGCATACAACAAAAATAATGACAGGAAAAAAAGTCATGTTGAACAAAACTAGTTTTGTAAGTTTTAGTAGGACATCGGCAAGACTGGTGCTATGTTGGTAGCAACCTCAAAGGCAAAGCCAATCAGGGCTGTATTAAGGAGCAGAGAGACATAGTTGTTTAAGTTGAAAAAAAGCAAGAGGACCCCAACCATAGCTGAAGCCTCTTCAACATCTTTAGCCAATAACAGCCCTGCCCATTGTCTCACCTAATTACACTGGCCAGAGCGTTCTTTGTTTCCCATTCAGCATGCCTGTCCGATTTCCTTTTCCGTGAGACTATTCGGTCCACTGTCCCTGGAAGTGTGCTAATTAGAGAAGAAATGGCCCTAGTAATTATGTCAAATCTCATTAACATGGATGACAATGAGCAATATTATTTTTACGCAACGTTTTGTGTCAAGGGGCCTCAAAACTTCCAATTCACATTACAGCAAAAATGGCCTCGCGCTAGTGTGGAAGCGGGATCCTAATGGGACTGGTCTGCAGAGCGGCACAGGCATGACGTTATTGCCCTAATTAAAATGTTTTGACGGTGCCATGTAAACTGGCTTTGTTTTATGAAAGTTCCCTTTTTAGGAGGGTCACTAGACAATTTATTACATCTTGCTGTTGTTTGAAAGTAACAGAATAAATGCCAATGCAACACAAGAGATAGAAACCGTTCAAAATTAAAAATAATTTTATTAAATGATTTTATTAACAAAGTGTTAGCTAACTATTAACTAGTCAGTGAATAAATACAGAGCAGACAAGCAAAAAGAAGCATTTGATCAAGGTAAAAACACAATTGAAAAATATTATACACATTATACATGTACAGGAACTTGCATCAGTTCACCATGGCTGTAAATATACCCACTGACCATTTTATCCGGTACACCTACCTTACTGAAGGTATACAATTGCAAACTGTATCCAATCTGTTGCGCTACCTCATTCACTATAATGGTAAAGGACCACCGTAAGACTGCTGCTATAATGTGAATGGTGAACTTTTGAAACAACGATCACACGGACACAATAGAGCATGTTGTGCTGATATGAGTAGGCAAAGCGGCATTGACTGTATTTTATTGGCTTTATTTATACTGACCATTTTATTAGGCACAGTGGCTGGTTGGTGCAGCTTTTAGATGTATAGTTACAGACTAGTTTGACTCATTCTCCATACATATATAGTATGTAGGGCTCTTAACCCAGCAGAAACATAAAAATGTTTAAAACCTCACTATCAATGCTGCATCTTCTATATACCACACCACATGCACTACACTAATAAAAGGTCAGGGTCAGCACTGAGCTAAAAACATTCTTATTGTGGTCCTTTCCCAGTCGAGGGGAAAAAGACATTGTACATATCAACAGATCAGCTACAGTCAGTATTAATGATCTACATAGACACCGTACCTACATGGTAGGTTTGCCTGATCAAATGGTCAAAACCTGCATAAATACCTAATAAAGCGGTAACTCTGCTTATATAAACAATTTTATCCAGCTAAATTTTCAGATGGTACAGATCATGGCACTGTTATTTTGCTACAAAGTCTGTTGACATAGGTCCAAACACAATCAGTCCCCTCCCTCAAGTCTTCATTTTTTCGGCCTCTCCAAGATGTTAAGGAATTTCCCTCTCGTCATTTCTCTGGCTGGCAAAAAAAGGAGAGAGAGAGATATTCAATTAAATTCAATTTTTTATTTGTATGTCAACATTGTCCCAAAGCAGTTTTACAGAAATAATATAAAGGGTTATACATTTATAGATATTGCAAGTTGCAATAGATATGCAAGTGAGAGAGAGTGTGCCTTTAAAAGTTGGTTAGAGCTAAAAACTGTGAAGAATATATGCAGTTGCGGGTCACTGAAGTATCATATTAAACACCAGAGATAACTAGTTGCTCTGTTTCATGTACTAATCACGGACGGCCCTGGGCTGATCCACTGCTATTCGGATTGGACAGGTTTTCCTGGACATACACTATATGGCTAAACACATATGGACAGCTGACCATGTCTGTTAAGTAATTGCAGCAAAGGACCCCTGTAGTATTCATGGTCAATTTGAATGGGATAAGTGATCTCTAAATAAATCACAGAGAAGTGTCTTTATGTCACGTACACATAGCTGTAACGCTAAAAATTCAATTATTACTTCTTGTGGATTAGGTTGCGCTTGATTGTCCTGGTCATGTGACTTTTAACAAAGTCTAGCTGTGACCTTGGAACTCAATAACTTGCCTATTAAAAGTAGCACCAGCAGCTTTAGCTCTAGCAATTTTACACAACACAACAAATTATAAGCTAAAAGCTCTTAATATTGGCCAAACATAACTACAGCAATTTACAGATCATCATTTTAAGCAGCTATGTTCACTCCTACTCACACTGAAGTGCCAGAAAAACTAATACTTGGTATATCCCCCCACCGGGCATAGACTTCATAAGCTTGTGGAAATATTCTATAGGTAATCAACACTATGCTTCCTACAGAACAGTCCACTTCTGTTGTATACTGAGGTGTAGGATTTCTGTGTTTCACAGCATGTTGCATTGCATCCCAGATGTGTTCGATAACGTTCAGATCCGGTGAGAATGGCAAAACCCACATTTCTAATTGTATTACTCTACCCATAAGTTGGCATCTCTAGATGTGTGATCTGAAGCATTGTCCTGTTAGAAGAGAATAAATGCAGGACATGAACAGGTGTAGCTCATCAGAAAGAGGGCACACACAGCGCTCACCTGTCAGAGACGTCTGTAGATGTACCAGGGGATTACCTATAACTATGCCCTTGTCACAGAATGGAATGGAATAAAATGGTAATAAATAGTTTAGTAGATGATTATATTAAAAAAAACCCATTGAAATACAGGAAAGAAAAAAAAAAAAAAGAGAGTCATGCAACATGCCACTGAAATGCCCCTGGCAGTGACGAGGTGGAGCCTGTGGCTTACTGTTAAATAAAAGACAAGCATACAACCTGTACAGATATGCTTTGCCTTTGCTACAACATATGAAGGATAGTCTGTATTTAATCCATAAAGTGTACATAAAGATATGCAACCTACTGTATATTTGCCACTACTTAACATCGGAGGTGATTTAACAGCACACCAGTGCCAGAAGGACTGATGCACAGTAACGCAGCATCGACAGTAGACACGACTCGTCAGATGCCGGCTAACAGAATAGAAATTGTAATTTAGATGAACTGCCCCACGTGGAATAATAATGCCAGGAGTTTGTGTCAGTAGCTACACCCCAAGTTGTCAATCACTGGGTTTAACATGATGGTAATTGGATTCAGACTGATTAACTTTGCTGGGTACTGTCTCTTCAAATAACACAAAACAAAATAATCAGAAGGAAGGCTGGTCAGGCAGGGCTGCAGCCGTGAATGAAACCATTAAAATAAGAGGGATCAAAAGGAGGTAATTTGACCTGCAATTATTACTAAAGAGGAAAAGACGGTGTTTATAAATGCAAAATGCACCCTGTGAAGGTGAGGCACCACTTTAGGCTGTGAAATGGCAGATTACTTGAGAGTGAGTTGGAATACATTTGCGCACATGAATTGTGATGTTATTTAATACATAATCTGGCAACACAATAGTAATTCCCAAAAGTGTTGAACGGTTAAAAACAGTCACTATAAAACAGGTACAATGGCTTTACAATAAACACTGACCACAGAACTGTGTTAAATAACAGCAAAAGTAATTGTTGTACAGTTTCAACACATAATCAGCATTAGCATATAATCAGCATTCTCAAAAGATATTTAAATAAACATGAAGATGCTTAGGTTTGCTTAACTAAAGAAGGAAAGCACCATCCATTCCAACAGTATTAAAAATACAGCTACCCTGTGTTGGTTTTAGTGAGCTTTATGTTTTTATCTCACCAAACATCAACTACTTTTAGCATTTATAAACTTTTAGACCATTAACACATAATGATGAAAAAGAACATGCACTAAAATACCACAAAACTGGAACAGACTGTTAAATAAACCTTGTACAGATTGGTGGTGGCTCCATAACAGTATAGGGTTTGTTTAGCTGGCATTTGTAGATGGTATGTCTAGAAACGTCTCTGACAGGTGAACACTATATGTGCCTTCTTTCTGACGAGTATTACCTGTTTGTGCCCTACATTGTTTTCTGATGGGTTTGGTCTCTTCCAACAGGACAATGCACCACCATACACATGTAAAGACACCAAATTATGGCCAGAGTTCACGTGAGTTTGGGGTTTCACCATTCCCACCTAAGTCACTAGATCTTAAAGTTATTGAACACATTGTGGACACTATACAACATGCTGTGGAACACGCAAATCCTACACCTCAGAATACAACAGAATTGTGGACGTATGGTGTCCATTGCCTACAGAATATTTCTGCAAGCTTGTGGAGTCAATGCGCCATGGGGGACCTACCAAGTATTAGATTGGTAACAGGTTTTTCTGGTGCTAATGTGTATATACACATTTATACACAACCAATTTATTTTTAGTATATTATAAAAACAGATTATCAGTGTTAAAAAATGTAAACAGTAATAAATCCAATTATAGGCAAAGTTCATACTCAACCAAGATTAATAATGTCAGCATTTTTCACAAATCACCATGTATCTTAATCCCCACTCCATGTCCACGACAGTCCCACTAACAGCTCGTTAAATGGCCCAGTGGTTTCTGGAGAGGTCTACAAATAGGGGGAAGGCCCTCATCATAGCTAAACTAACAATTTCATCCCTAGATCTTTCGGATCCTTACAGTCTCTTACTCATTTTCCATCCAAAACAATACGGGAGCCTATCTGGCTCAGCTCTCTCCCAGGAGACATTGCCACCGGAGAGCAACCCTCTGATCCACTCATTAATTAGATTTCCATTTATCCTCCAGTCCCGTCAGAGCAGAAGGGAAATGATTTGCATTGAGTGGGTTAGATTAAAAGAGGGTCCAGCGAACTAGCCACCTTCTTCTTATGGCACTTGCAGAACACACACACACACACACACACACACACACACAATCAATACTGATTAGCAGGAGTTAGAGATTTGTTTAGTTGATTAGAAAGGTCAATTACTAATTCTGTACTTAGTTAATCAGCAACTTCTTTGCGACGACATCCATACGAAATTACATACTGTGGATTTCAGCGGTTGTGTTACCTTCACTGCTGTGTTACATATAGATCTGTGTGTTCATCTATGCATAGTATATAAAAAAAGTATTATTATATCAACTTAATTTGAATTATGGAGTGATAAAAGTGGCTGGTCAATCATGTAACATGAACATGGATAACAATGTGGATTGCAGTTAGCACGGCAACATTAGCTTTTTTTTCTCTGTTTATTTCACGCTGCGAGTATTATACTTATTTTGTCTATACCTTCTATAACCCAATGAAGGCAATACGCAGAGTTCGGCACTGTTCCAAACCTTTTGAGGATGCCTGTGTAAACAGCGAGGTGTGACATGGATACTCCTTTCTTCCATCTTATGAGCTGTGGCTGATTAATGTGCGTACTGCAATAGCAACAAGATGGATCCTTTTAAACCCAGAAGAGAAAATGAGTCCCTGGGCTGAGCTGAAAACCCTGTTTAGATCCGACTGCCCCAAATCACTTTCATTAAGAGGCAAACACACCAATTGCACCCCTGTTGCACATCTCAAACTGCCACTCGGCTATTACGGGGCGTAATCTTTATTTAATAGATTTAACATCCATATTCACTGCCTGATTCCCCTGAGAGCGAGGCGGAACGCCGAGGACACACGCGGACACACTTTCACACACACGCATACACATTAACCCACGCCCACATGTCCCTGCTTTGGAATACATACACCTGACGCTCATGTTTGGGCTCAAAATTCAATTACCCACTTATTGATACTTCACAGGGATATTTAAGATGCAGACATGGAGAGTGATTTCCCAGGGGAGCCACCGCTTCCTCTTAATGTCCCAGCCGAGAGCTGCTCACCCCACCCGCCTGTTCTCTACACCACGAATCATTACACACAGGCACGTGTACACACACACACACACACACACACACACACACACACACACACACAGTCTCTTTCTCTCTCTCTCCCTCTCTCTCACTCTCACACACACACACACACACACACACACACAGCCTATCCCTGTCCATGAGGTCTCCTTATTAATAGGCAATCAGTCAAAATTCATTCATTAAAAACCTTAAAAGGTTTTTGCACAGACACTATGATTAGCTGGGAAAGAAAATCCAATGAATTCCTAATGCACCTATGGAAATGAGGTGTCATTTCCGATCTGTTGATGGAGGCCGCGGGGAGGACGGAGGAGGGAGAGGGAGCTGGTCACGTTTCCTCTTCCTCGCTCCTGAACTGTTTGAGCTGCAGCCAAAATCAGCTGTACTGTATGTGTAAAGCTAGGACACGTTAGACTAAAATGGAACATGGTCCTGAAAATAATTATTGCACTATGAGTCTGGTTATGTTCTTGTTATCATATGTGTATCTCTATATTAGTCAGAGATAATCAATGTTCAGAATAACACTGCCTTTTATTACTACAGGGATGTGTTTCAGCTTTATAAACCCAGAAGAAGCTGTGAAGATCTAGCGCACACACATTTCTGCTTTCTGCTATTCACACAACATGCCACTTTGGTGGCGAAAGGCTAGAGAGTGCAGAGGAGGAAGGGTGAGGGAGTGGATAGATAGAGGAGAGCTTTCACCCTGCACAGCCTGTCATCTGACAACACTTCATAACTGCTGGCCCCTGCGGTCAGGTGTCTCTGATGGATTGATGGAAGCCCATTACAACGATGCCGTAGCGTCCATCCAATCATTACAGTGCTACGGTGCGCTTAATAGAGCTGAGATTGATCTGAGGGAGGGGGCATTGAATGCTGGGGCTATTAGTGTTGGACAGGTGTGACCCTTCAGCCTCAGTTCTGATAGCGGACCAGCTACAAGACAGTGGGTTTAGTGTCGGACGTGTTTCTTTTGTGAATTCTGCAGATTTTGTCACTCGGCAACTTTTTATCCAGATTGCCTCAAAGAATTTATTTGCCCTCAGCCTTTGCATGCTTCGACTCACACGATTTCAGGACATTGCATCAGGAACAACCTTTTAATGATGGAAAGAAGGGCAACTAATCTGACATAAGCAACCTATTAATTATATATTTGCCTTCACCAAAGCTGGTTAAACAACACAGCGTCGCATAGTCCAAAAGTCCATACCACAATATTAATAAAGGACATTTTCCTAAATGAAGACCCTGCCTCCTGAACATTTGTCAAGAGGAAACAAATGTTTTACATCACGCCACCATTTTGCAACAGCAGGCATTAGTAGTATCATCAGCGTTGCCTGAGACCTACCTGTCCCAGAGGGCCACTCTCTATTCAATTACCTTCAATAACAGCACTTATCAGTGTAGTGAGTGGCCCTGTGGGACTGAAGGGTCCTGATGAGCACGCTCAGACAGCAGTATTTATCATGGCCTGGAGCAGATGGGGACTGGTAGGGGGAAGTAAGGCTGGGCACGCGTCAGCTCCTCCGAGAGCACTGCTACTTGGCGTCACTCGGCTAACAGAGGAGGGGTGTCTGTCCCCAAGGAGGTGGATCTGGCACACGCCTCATTCTCATGCTTACAAAAATATGGCCACATGTTTGCACGCGTAGTGAAATCGGTCACAATGATGCCTTCTCATGTTGTACTGACCTCGCTGTATACTAGAAAATAAAAACAGTGGCCTGGATTAAACAAAGAACAACCTACATGTCCAGTACATCAAATTACCAATCTAAATACCAGATATTAAAAGGAAGACCTCTGGAGCAGTGCTTCTAAAGCATCGGCCATTTGTGTGTCCTCAAGCCAAAGCCATCAAGGGTGAGTTTTCACTGCCTGATTACGCATCCCCATTAACCAGCTCAGGACTTTAATGGCCACCGTGGTACAGTAAATCGTCCTGGCACAATCCCTCCACCCCCCCGCCCCCACAAGTCCTACCCTGCTCTTCCCCCGGTCAATTTAAAGACGGTGCAGAGTGAAAGAAACATGAAGAAAAAGTAACTGAGATTTACAAGGCATTCCCGACAGCTCCGAAAACGCAGAAAATTAAATCCAGCCACATTAAAGGTCATTGGTGGCTGAAGTCGCTGGCAACAAATAATAATCGTAGTTTTGTACTTGTTGAAGGTGATCGCTGTGGACAATCAAGTGGAATACTGTGTGTTACTAATGGTGTACAAATTACAATTAGTACAAAGACCTTGAGATGAATAAAAAGTAAACAAATCTGATAATGTGTTCAATAACATTGACATCTGGTGACTTTGGTGGGAATGGCAAAACCCTAAACTCAGATAAGTGTTCCTCGAATAATAAATGGGCATCTCTTGACGTGTGCTGGTGCATTTCCAGGTGGAACAGTCCTATACGGCTGATGAAGTCTACCAGCTTATTAAGCCTCAGCAGTCACAAACCTACAACTGAACTATTATTTACAT
>JAOVVF010000002.1:8414263-8427361 GCA_028565595.1 Duopalatinus emarginatus | reverse complement strand
TGTATAAAGAGACTTATAGAGTCAATTAAATGTCCAATCCAGCTGATTCAGGCATTTGCATTCTCGTCTGGTAGTGTCTAGATAAGTTGAGAGTGTGAAATAGGCTTATGAATGTATTTTCATGGTCAAAAACTGGCATTTTAATCAGAGGATTTTTTATCAGACATCCATTTATTTTTGTTTTTTCAAGTCTCAGATCAGTTGTGTAGGTGTCTGTAAATTACACTCAGCAAGTAACCGTGGTTTTGCCTTCTTTACATTTACACAATGGCTAATTTTAAAGTTTTGTGTTTAGAAGTTTTACCTGTATAACACATTTTTATGGATGTTGAATGGTCCCATTTAAGTACGAGATAGAGCCTAGATCAAGCAATGTATCCTGTTGACACCAGTTTTTTATTTGTAAGTTATCTATTAGGGAAAAGGAACTCTTTTGGTTTGCATGTATTTTACAGGCTGTTGATTGCCCAAATGTTAAAACATTGTAAAGTCTTATACGTCATTCATTAGACGTATTCTGACTGGCGTCTCTTCACTTATTAGAGTTCAGCCACTGGTGAGAGACAGCAGGAGAGGCAGAGGGCTCACATGGCACGTGGCCTCCCGAAGCAGAAGCCTATAGCAGGTGTTAAAGACGTCATCACTGTTGCTTCAGGAAAAGGAGGCGTCGGAAAATCTACCACAGCAGGTACTCATGACTTTGGATGTCTAGACATTTATTTGTTCCACAAAACCTTCAGGCCACTTGTAATTTATTTTTTAAACAATGTTTTTGAAGTATATTTGTGAAGAATTTCAAGTCCACAGTTTATTATAAAATGTCAAAGTAAATTTCTTTGCACTGAATGACACCAGTTATTATCTTCAGTAAATGTAAACCGTTCACAAGAATTTTTTTTCCCCAGGATTCAATCCAACACATTTACCTTTTCTCACTTTTTTATTCCTTTCTTTACTTAGTGCCCTTAGTGTTTGTCTGGATCACTTATTTCTACAGGTCTAGGGCTTAAAATAAAAACCCACAAAGATTACTATCATTTTCATTGTTTTTGTCTTGAGCATTTTCATGTGGCTCTGGATGTTTACCTGAGATGTTATTGTGAAATGTTCAAACTTTGATGTGGTATAAAAACAAAAACAAAAAAACAACATTGTGCTGCTTCATAATAATAGATCTGAAATTCAGCATGAAAGAATGAGAGACAAATAAGACACTTAACAAGTATAGCACAATCTATACAGAAGAGCTTTATTTATTTCTGTGTGCAAAATGAACACAGTGTTGTACTATAGAGTGACTGTGTATCATATGGTGCTTGACAAAATGTTAACCTTTGGAGTCATTTGAAGTGACGTTACTGTGCATGAAGACTTACAGCCATGTTTCATAAACACACCCATAATTTTCTTGCTGCAAGAAAATGGTCACAAAGTGAGGCTGTGAAGCTAGCAAGAAAGTAGCAAATGTAGATGTTAGTACTATAACATACACACCAGTCACTTTTTTTTTATTCAATTCATGATGCTGGCTTGCCAATTCTATTCGACTTGCTTCCCAGAATATAAATATATAAAGGCCAATAATGACTATACAGACTGCTTTTTGATTTCTGAATTATAAACAATGTATTTTTGTCTAAAATAAATAAATACATAAATAAAATGTACTAAAAATAAAGGTTTAATATTGTTAACTAAATGCACTACAGGTTTGCTATGTCTTAAAAATAAATAAGCAAATGTCTAAATTCTCCCAAGAAATAGAGTTCCAAAGTCGGCTAAAATGCCAGACTTCCGCTGTCTCTTACCTGTACACCATAAATCGCAATGGCATGGGACTGGTGCTTAAAAGATTCTGAAAGAGCTCTTTTTAAAGGTTATAAAATGTGTGTGTATATACTGAATAATATTTGTTAGTCTATTGTTATTGAGACCTTTTAGACCCAGTGTGTACACTGTGTAATTTAACTATATGGAGTGAGCAGATTAGGACCTCCGGTGTTCATGCAGGGCAAAAGGATGAATAATTAATAGAATGTGGATTCCCGCAACGCACGCTGTGCATTCATGATGGATCGTGACACCCGATTAGAAATTATTACAGAAAACAGGAAAGCTAAAATATATGTACCTGATATGATAAATTGGGTTGGTATTCTGTTAAGATAATGTCAGAGCACACTTTGTCAGCCAGTTTAATGTGGAGCTACTTGTTTTGTTTTGGTCATCTTTATCCTTTTTTTTTTTTTTACAGTGAATCTTGCTCTAGGACTTATGGCTAATGATCAGGTACAGTATACCTCCCAGCATCATTCATAGTAAAATTCTCATTAAAATAATACTAAAAGTCTGTTTACACATGACTAGAGGTGTTTCATACCTCTGTGATTTTGTTCCATAGAGTAAGTCAGTGGGTCTATTAGATGCTGATGTTTACGGCCCCTCAATCCCAAAGCTGATGAACCTCAGAGGAAACCCAGAATTAACAGACAGTAAGTGATATCAGGTGGCAACGCCTGTAAAAAATAATTTACATGCCGACCACTTTATTAGTTATACATATGAGGATTGGAAAATGGCCATGTCATGATGCTATGTATTTGTTTTGGGACGCTTTTCTGTTTATCATGGTTGTAAAAAGTAACCATAGCCCTCCTATCAGCTCAAACTAGATAGGATAGCATAGGCTTGTGGTTAAAGGACTCTGAGCAGGTCACCTAACCCCTAAATACTCCCTGGGCATTGTGGATCGTGACTGGCCACAGCTTGGCTGCGCGGTGTGAATGTGTGTGTTTCACTTCATGGATGTGTCAAATGCAGAGGTCATTTCCACTGCTCAGTGGTCAACAGAGTGTTTCAATTTCACACTTTCCTCTGGCCTCGCTCACCAATAAAGCATTTCCACCCAACAAAATTGCTGCTTTTTGCACCTTTTCTGAACCAATGCCCATGCCACAATCAAAGTCACTGAGAGCTTACACACATTTTATATACATTCTGCTGAACTAAAACAGTAAGTGAAGCTATGGAGCTGAATCTGCATGATTTTATGCACTGTGCTCCTGGCAGGTGATTAGCTAATTGGGTAGTTACATGTATAAACAGTGCACAGGTGTTCTAATGAAGTAGTCAGCAAATATATTTAAAGCCATAAAGATGTGATATAAAGATGCTGAAAGAGACCAGAGGGACAACTTTGTTTAAGGGCACTGTGTTAAGCAGGTGTTTACACATTTACATATAAATCTGTTTTTTATTACATTTCCAGACAACTTAATGAGACCCCTAATGAACTTTGGGATCCCTTGGTAAGTGGATAAATATATTAAATAAATCCCTGTGGACCACGAGCCAATCTCACCGCTTGTCCGCTCTGCCTTTTTCAGTATGTCCATGGGCTTTCTGGTCGAAGATACAGCACCTATTGTGTGGAGGGGTCTCATGGTCATGTCCGCCATTGAGAAGCTTCTTAGGCAGGTGTGGTCAAAATGTGTGATTTTGCACATGATTTCATGTGTATCACTCAAATTTAGCTTGTTATTTAATGTTCAGAAGTGTTAAAATCTACCTTTTTGTCTAAGGAATCCTTGTTATGGACAGAATCCTGAAAGCTGAAAGTTTTTTTTCATAAAGTAGTAGGTGACATGTGACCCATGAATTTGTGAAACCTTTAGAAATCAATAGAAATCAATATAATTGCTACTGTAAAGACACTGTTTTCTTTTGATTAGTAAAGATCTTCAGTTTCTCCTGTGACTAATGGTGTCACCTCTACAAATGCACAGCATTTTTTTCAAAGCCTAATGCTTTTTGAATATTATGCCTGTTCAGACCTCTTTGCTCTGTTTTGTTTTATGTCTTTAGGTAGACTGGGGCTCTTTGGATTACTTGGTGATTGACATGCCACCTGGAACAGGGGATGTGCAACTTTCTATCACACAGAACATTCTAGTAGCAGGTAAGTAATAATAGTAAAACTAATAACATAGGTTTGCATATTGATATTAGGGGTTTTATACCCATCGATTATGTGTGGCAGTCTGAAATGATGGTTGAAGTTTGCTGTGGCTGATTTCTAGCAATGTTGGGAAGATTGGTTTTGGTTCAACTTTGATTTATACATTTTAAAGTCATAAATATATTTGTGTGTGATTTGGTCACACAGGTAATGTCTGAGCATAATAAAGTTTGGATATCTTAAGCATAATCAATTCAGTTCACAGTCAGAACCTGGTTCTTAAAATGTCTGTGATGCTCTTGATCCATAATCAGCATGTAAGATTTCACTGAATTTTTAAGGGACTTAAAATGTGCTTGTTCAGATATTTCACTTTGGGTAGGCTGTAGAAAATGTTGGAATGTTACTACATGAAGGGTTTTCCTGTGCAGGCCCACAAAATACAGTGGGGTCCAAAAGCCTAAGACCATGCTTAATCTGTAATTCATTTACAATTGGAAAAATAATAATTTTAAACAAAACAAACATTTTTGATTTTTTCAGACAGAGTAAGTAAATGTCTATCTTCTATACTGAATATTAAATATTCAAGACTCTGCACTATTTCTAGGTCCCAATTTGAATGTAATTATATTAGTGATATTTATTGTCCATGTTAACTGCTATGCACAGAAGGTCAAGTTTTCCTTATCTCTTCTCCAGTCCATTAAATCGTGTTTAAATGATGCACCAATGGACTAGATATTACGTGAATTATTAGGTTTTATAACCTAGTTGAGTCCATGCTGACTCAAATGCAAATTATTATATCACAATGGGGAAAGAACATTCTGATATTCATGTAACTATTTCTAAGTCAGGTTATTGCTGATAATAATGCTAAATGATTTACTTGGTCTTGGTATGAACAAATCTATATCTGATTTATAAACGTGTGGTATTACATTGTGTAATACAGTTGATGCAACATACTACACCAGTGGGCTTGTGGTTAAGGAGCCAGTCTTATGACTAGAAGGTCACCGGTTTGATCCCCACACCTGAAGTGCCCTTGAGCAAGGCACCTAACTGTCACCAACTGCTCCCTGGCACCGTGGATAGGGACTGCCTCCTAGGTGTGTGTGTTTCACTGCATGGATGGGTTAAATTCCTCTGTGGCAAGCACAGTAGGTCAATAGTATACTTTCACTTTCACTTGCATTATAATAAACTGGAATTTGTGTGCCTCAGCTGCATGAAAACAAGCTGCTAAGTACTAATCCCTGTTTGGTATGTTATATTCTTGCAACATGCCAAAATTTACCCTTATCTTATGTACCTAAATTTACATTAACCTTCCCTTATCTATGCAGCTAGTAGAAATATAGCATTCAGCAGGCTACAGTTTTCCCCAATCTTATAAATGGAATGGACAGACATGGAAAATATCGGTGAAGCTGAAGTGTGTGTGCCAGTGACTCCTGAAAAAAGGTTGTAATATGAAAGTAATTGTTAACAGTAAAAGTTTAAGTGAATGAAAGAATGATCCACAAGCTTTGTCTACGGCAGTCCTTTCTTTTTGCTACTGAAAGGAATGTGTTGTATAGAAATCATGAAAGTGAAAGTGAACCACTCACCACTATGCTTGTTTTCACAAGACTTAAGCTCTGCATTTAATCCGTCTGTGCAGTGAAACACACACACTGGTGAACACACACTAAGGGCAGTGAACACACTTGGCAACCCTATCCATGACAGCTGGGGGAATAGGTGGGATTCAGATTCATACTCAAGGGCACTTCACGTCGTCTCTACAGAGGATTGAACTAGGGACCATCCGGTATCAATGCTGGTTTTTAACCAAAAGATCATCGTTGCCCCTGGAGTATAAGTTTAGAGCCACTTTAAAATGTTCAATGTTTAATGTAAAAGTGAAAAAGAACTACTCTCTTGCACACTATGCAGTGGAATTGACCTCACATCTGTTCAGTAAAACACACACATACACACACTAGTGGGCAGTGAGCACACATTCCCAGAGCAGTGGGCATCCCTTATCGGCAGCACCCAGTTGGTTGGTTACGGAGATTGAAACATGGACCTTTTGGTTCCAAGGCAGGTTTGTTAATCATAAGCCCATGGCTGCCCCAGTTCAATGTACAATATAGTATAAATAGTATAGATAAATGACCATTAAGTATAATAAATGTTATGTATTTTTTCAGCGGTGGTATTCTTATAGTATATAGGCTGAAATTTATATTAAGAAAATAATGTAAATTTTGACACTTGACACATGATGGCTGATTTGTACTAGATCTTTTACATATTTGTTCATCTGCCATATAAAACATGGAGAGATATGGCAAGTAAAGACAAATATTTTATATTCAAAAATGCCATGTATAGCTTTACAGCTGGAAGCAGTGACCTTACTATGATTTCCGACGACTTAAAAACTGACATTGGATCCGGGTGCACATTATAAACTGGAATGCAGTAAAACTCCATAATCTATATTCTGCTGTCACTTTAATTTATAACCGTTAAAAGCTACCAAAGTGTCTATGGATTTTTATTGTATGTATGCTTCACATTACAGGTGCTGTGATCGTATCCACTCCACAGGACATCGCGTTGATAGATGCACGCAGAGGTGCTGAGATGTTTCGAAAGGTTAACGTGCCGGTGAGACTCTGAAAGCGTCTGTTAAGCTTGTGTAGTAACCGAAAACATCACTGACAGGTGGTCATGAATTCCAGATGTTTTTGGCTTTATAGGGGAAAGCTTAGCAATATGTTATGAAAATGAATGAACAATGGTCGAGACTAGCTGCGAAATCCTAATAACTAAACTAACAAGTGGACTATAGACCTATAGTATGCTATATATAGTATACTACTATGAAGCTAATAGCACCACAAAGTGAAAGAAATATACTTACTGAGGCAGAAGAGATAAGATGAGTGCTAAGGTACGATATTCCTTAATTAGTCCCACCAAGACTACGAATTTGCAGTGTTACAACAGCGAGGGGATTATGCAACAGTAAAAAAAAAAAAAAAAACGAAAAAACATATAACAAAAAAAAGTATTGAATGAGTAAATTACACAGACAACAGGATAAAATAGACAATAAACAAGTAAAAGAAAAAAAACACAAAGTGAAAGTGCAGTAATTGACCTACTTCACTTGCTCACAGAAGAATTTGCCTTCCGTATTTAACCCATCAACCCATCACATACTTGCCCGGAGTGGGGGGCAGCCCCTATTCACCCGGGAAGCAGTTGGGGAGATAGCTATCTTGCTCAAGGGCACCTCAGTTGTGTCTTGTCTGTACAGAGGATCAAACCTGCAACCTTCCTGTCAGAAGGCAGATTCTCTAACTGTGAGCCACAGCTATGCAACACAGTCTACAGTTACAGACAACAATGCAAAGATTACTAGACATCATACAGAGATATTGCACAAGATTAAACGAACAGTCAGGGAATTATCAGATGATAAATTAGTAGCAACAGACAGTACTAAGTACACACTTAGTAAACATTGTAACCAGTAATATGTAGTAAACACGGTTATTGTACATGGATATAATCAAAAGTGTATCATAGTAAAGATGATATATTACTATATATGGTAAACGTTATATTGCAAATAAATGAAATAGCAGTATTTCCCATGAGTATTGCACAGTTATTCCTAGAAGGCTGTTTCTAGCTTTGGAGGACTAAATAAAAATTAAAAAAAAGAAGCAGTGCTGAATGAAAAATATTAGATAGCAGGACACCAAGTATGGGGTGATGGAGCAAACATTTAGGAAGGGACGAGGTCCTCATACATATAAGGATTTTAAAGTCTAATATATGTATATTGATATAGATTTTAAAAAGATGTCTGCCTCTGTGTTTTTATTATTTTTTATAGGTTTTGGGCTTGGTTCAGAACATGAGTGTTTTTCACTGTCCTCAGTGCAACCACCAGACACACATCTTTGGCTCAGATGGAGTGAGAGATTTGGCGTCTGCTCTTGGAGTAGAGGTTCTTGGTAAGAATTGTTTACCTAACTAAGCCTATAAAACAAGTGAAACCAGCAAAAAAAAGTTGTAAGGGTGTTTTCACACTTGGCTCGAATCCTGAATCTGAGTCTGTTTAGGGCGATGCTGTCATCATCACAGACCTGACTACATACAGCAGACATTGTTGCAAAATCTGAGACAAAAATACGTCCTGTCACGGGCTCAGCCATACGTTATGGTGTTCTGAGGCCCAGACCCCCATTACTCAGATTACACATTTCTATCTTGAATGCCTGCTGCATAAATGAAATATGCTATACAATGCGCTATATGCTAACTGCTGCTGGTGCAACATCCAAAATGTAATCAAAACTGATTTTGATCATGTACAGCCTCATAAAATTCAGAGAAACATTTGCTCTTTGTGTAAGTTAGCTAGCTAACATGTTTATCACCTGGCTGTCCTCTTACCCTTTCTCAGTCTGTCCTCTCCTCACTGCCTCACCTGAGGTTTGTGATGTCCATCTAGAGAAGTCAATAATGTTTGAGTCAAATTGAGGTTATTGGTATTATTTAAAAACAGACTTTAGTTCTGTCGTGTCATCAGTCCTTAATCCTGATTCCTGTTTCATGCACCAGTACACGGATTTCTACATGTGCTTTTGGGTGCATATGGAGTTCAAAAGAGCTGCAGTAATCTTTAAAAAAACAATGTGACTTATAAATGCCCTACGATTCTCAAATATATACACACTATGCTTTACAAATACAACACACACCTGTTAAATTCATGATGTGTATATTTGCCAACCATGGGACATTAATAAATCACATTATGGCAGCTTTCTAACTCCATGGCTATGACTTGTACAGTACATGTACACAGGCGATAACGTGTGCACCATGGTTTACTTGTACATGCTGCCTTGCTTTGCCATTGTGGATTAGTTAAAAATCCATTTTTTTCTCATTATCATCAATCTAAACGATTCATTGTTAAAACCTGAGATTTAACTGGGGCACAGCGGCTCAATACCAGGGCACGTGTAACAGCATCTATGTATCCTATACAACCTTTTAATTTTTTCAGATTTATTTTAATGTATATATTAATTTCTGAGTTATAGTTATGCCTTCTCATTCAATATTTATAGAAGGCATTCCGTTGGGCATTCTTTGCATTGTGAGCCGTATAATGTAACAGTGAGTTCAGCTGATTTAGTGCCTGACCCTGGGAGGAGATTGCTTACACACGGCTGAACAGAGATGTGTTCCAGGTTTAAAAACAATTCATCAAATGTCCAAACTCCACATGCAGAGAACCGTGGCAGAAAAAAAAAAACATAAATAAAATGTTTAAAAGTCTCTTTATTAGTACATGTGGATGTTTATACTGTATACGTACACACATACAGCACTTCGCAATGGTTGGCTGCACAGATGAGTCAGGCGTTCGCTATACCCGTGGTGCTCTATAGGAGTAGATAAACTGACTGAGTATTCCAGTCTCTTGACAGCTGACACACCCTTACACTTACGGGCAATTTAAAATGATCGATCAACCTAATGTGCATGCCTTTGGACTGTGGGAGGAAACCGGAGTACCCGGAGGAAACCCATGCAAGCACGGGGAGAACATGCCGGGGCAGGGATGAAACCCAGATCGTCTTGCTGCCAGGCAACAGCGCTAACCACCACACCGCCGTGCCGCCCTTAATACAGTATATGATGTCTGATATAGGAGAATGCGAATTTGTGTAACCCTATACAAGATCTTAGGTTATTTGTTTGGTCTGTGTCCACTGCAGGTGACATTCCACTTCATCTGAGCATCAGAGAGACCTCAGACAAAGGTCAGCCTGTGGTTGTGTCCTCTCCGGACAGTCCTGAGGTAATTACATCATGACTAAATTATACATGTTAAAGCTGTTTATCCTACTTGGTCATGGGGGTGCATGAGTCAATCGCAATAGTCACTGGGTCAATTTCGTATCTCCAGTTCACCTGACTGCATGCTTTTGGATTCTTGGAGGAAACCAGAGCTTCTAGTGGAAATCCACAGCTGCGGGATTAAACCCAGGCCCTTCTTGCTGTTATAGTAGCAGTAATGGGGAAATAAATCTGGCGTGGGATGTTCAAAAGGCACATATTAGTGTAATTGTCACGTGTCCGAAACTTTTGGCGACATAATGTATACAGTGATCAGCATTAATACCAGCTGCCAACACAGCGCTGACCCATCAATACATGGACTCTACAAGATTTTCTGTTATCTGACAACAAAGCATTCATTCATGCAGATCCATGACTGTTGTCGAAGTCACTCAGATCCTTATACTTGCCCATTTTTCCTGCCTCCAACACATCGAGTTTGAGAACCGATTGTTCACTTGCTGTTTAATACATCCCACTCTTTGACAGGTACCTTTCACTTTACCTGTAAGTAATTTTGTAGTGATAATAGTAGTAGCCCTTTATTGTCACTAGTCACAAGTACCAGCGAAATTTGCCATCAACCCATCCGAATACATACAATTTGACAAGGGGGGAGACAGGACAGGAAGACAGGGATGAGGAAAGTGCAGAATACAGAGTACATGGGGAGAGGGGAGGAGATAAAAAAAAAACAACCCCCAGACTGCACCCCACATCACAACATGAACACATCATGACATGCGACTAGCACCAGGGGAGGTGCGGTTAGTGGAGACATCCCCGTGCAAGCAGGCAGCCACCCGGACCTGCAGCCGTCAAGGCGCTGATCAACAGACCCGTCTCGCCACTCGGGGGAGAGAGAAGCTTCGAAGGCATTGTATGTATTCGGACGGGTTGATGGTACCCGTGACTAGTGACAATAAAGGGCTACTACTACTATAATTGTGATGTGATTTACACAGCACGTTTAAAAATGTTCTCCAAAAATAACTTCCTAATTTAAGTTGTCTGTGATTCCCACACACTCGGTAGTAAAATATATAAAACGATATAATCACTTAAATACTTAAAATACTTCATTTGATGTAGAATTTATATAAGTGTGATGTTTAAGTGTGATAAAATGATTCATTTTAACCTGTCACTATCTTTCTTCTCGAAATATTCTATCTGCTGGTGACCTAAATACTTCACAGTCACATGTCAAACTCTTTGACCAAAGATGTTACCCGTATCTGCTGACAGCACCAGCAGAATGTAGTAGCAGTGACTAATATAGTGCTATGGTGTTAAACTGAGCAGTATGATATAGCGAGTCGAGCCAATGTCTTTTCAAATATTGATATTAATATGCTAATTATAGCTGTTGGCAGAACGATATAAGAGGCATGAAACAGTAGCAGGGCCAAGCCATCTGTTAAGTCTTGTTATAAATCTATTAGACCCTTTTTCACTGAGCCTTTATTAACAACAACAGGAGCATTAGTAATAATATGTCTATGTAAAAGTCATAACTTTCCTGGATTTGTGATCTCATTCTGGGTCTGCTCGATTACATGCAGGCTGAAGCATACAGGAGAGTCGCCTCAGCGGTGGTGCGTCGCCTCGAAGAGGAGTCCAGCTGAGTGTCTGAGTGTCAACACTGCTTTGCTATTTATTTATTAGTCCCTAATAATGAGACGTTTCAATAAAAATTTTTACTAATGATCATAGCTTATATTTTTGCTGTTCATTCACACTGAAATGGCAGGAAAAACTGGCTTCTCATTAGAAAATATACCGAAGCACATGGAAAAACTGGTACACCAGTCTAATACTTGGTAGGTCCTGCACAAGGCATGGACTCCACAAGCTTGAGGAAATATTCTGTAGGCAACAAACACCATACTTCCAGTAGAACGATCCACAATTCTGTTGTGTTGTTGAGATGTAGGATTTCATTTCATTTCATTGCATGGCATTCCAGATGTGTTCAATAATGTCGAGATCTGGTTACTTAGACGAGAACGGCAAACCCCCAAACTCAGATGATGTTCCTCTAACCATAATTTGGTGTCTCTAGACGATGTGTGGTGGCGCGTTGTCCTGTCAGTAGAGGCCAAACCCGTCAGAATGAATGCAGGGCATGAACAGGTATTACTCATCAAAGAGGAGGCACACATAGCCTTCAGATACCACAGTTCCCAATAAATACCAGTTAAACAAAACCCATAGCTTTACGGACCCACCAAGCGCTACCGGGTTTTTTTTTGTTGTTTTTTTTTGTTTTTTTTTATATACTCAGTACCAGTTTTTCTGGCACTTCACTGTTGTCATTGACACGTTGCTTCAGTATTTTGTGTGTATGGGTGAAAATAAGGATTGCATTTTGCAAGGTTCACATGGGAATACACACCACTGCATTCATTATAAATATTTAGCAGTCCAGCTTCCAGAGAGGCTTGACACAGCAGGGGGTGTGTTTCAGGGAAAAAAACGCTGAAAAGAAAAGCTGATGATGGCGCAAAGCAGACACAGAAGGCAGATAATGAAGGAGCTATAAATAAAATATTTTGTTATCATAGGAATCTTTGATCCTCATACACTTAAAAATGCTAATAGCATTATATAGCTATAGGTTTGTTGACACCTGATCAAGCACATCTATATGTCCCTGCTGAATATCCTATTGCAGAGTTAGTCCCTGTTTGCTGTTATAATAACCTTCAGTGAGGTGAAGAGGCCTGGGGTGTAGTCGGTTTTCCAGTTCATACCGAAAGGTGTACAGTGAGGTTGAGGTCAGGAATCTGTGCAGGACACTAACAACAACCTTAGCAAAACATGTTGTATTTGACTTTACTTAATGCACAGGTGCATTGTCGTGCTAGGACATGTTCCTCTTAGCTTGATTAAAAGGAAATCTTTATGATACTGCATACAAAGACATTCTAGATCATGGGTGTCAAACTCTGACCCATGGGCCAAATTTGGCTCGCAGTGTAATTATATTTGGCCCGCGAGGCAATATCAAATTACTATTGGAGCTGGCCCGCCGGTGTAACAGCGCATTCATCACTAATACTACAAATCCCATAATGCCCTCCTGTTGGCGCTGACGACATCATTAGCGTGCTCTTGTTTGGTGGACGAGACCGCTGTTGCAAGCCGGGCGAGTCGTCCACCCGGGGTTTTCTGCGCCTTTCATTACACGCCCAACTCAGTAGCGA
>JAOVVF010000002.1:8389353-8402072 GCA_028565595.1 Duopalatinus emarginatus | reverse complement strand
CACTGACTGGTTCTCCAGCTTCAGGAACCACACTAGGAACCAACCTCTTTATAAATCACTGACTGGTTCTCCAGCTTCAGGAACCACACTAGGAACTAATGTTTCAACTAACTATTGCTATCATCAACTCTTGACTTGAGTTCACACTCTTTAACCGGACATTATAGCCTGAAACAAATAAGCTGATGTTAAAAAAGAGCTTGGTGATTCTGGTGCTTGAGAAGTTAGTGGTAGTGTGGCGCTCGGTTTTCACAGTCTTGTTGAAATAAAAACAAAATGTCGCAATCTCAGATAAGGGATAACAGACTAGTTTAGCCTGTGGCTCCTAAAAACGAAACTGCAAGAGCTTCTTATTTTAACCACTGTTTCCAACAACCTTCCAAGGAGTGGAGATGGCACAGGTTGGTCTCAGGAGGCATGACTATACAAAGCAACTGCGCTGAGTTATGGGGGAAACAATACTCAGCACGGCTAATTAACGATGGTAATTAGTGACACAGCTTAAAGTGGTATAGTACTGATGCTGTGAAAGCTCAGGATCACTATTCAGTTTGAGGAGAGCATAGAGACTCAAAGACTAAATGACTGCCGCATCGGTTCCTCTAGGTAGGCCACGTCCGAAATGGCATGTGCACTGTTTGACCAGTATGCTCTTTCTGTACACTAATGTGCAGTATGCATGCAGTCGCATGCGGTATTACATATTCCAACCCACCATCACCGCGTGATGCAAGTTACGTCGATCATTTTAAAATCGGACAAAATGTGTTTCCCATTTAGGCTGCTCATAACGTTACATTGGGGTGTACGTAATCATAGTATTTTTATGTATTATTCCTCGCTTTCTGCCATTTGTCTTATTCAGCTTAAGTTGAATTATGGAATAGATTACTGGGCCACAGTGTTCTGTGTTCGCATACTTCAAAATGGCTGCCAGTGTATAATGTCATGCACTGACTTTTTGAAAACTGTTTAATGAATACTACAAGTTCTTACGCACTGCTTTTGCGTACTGTTAAGTATGGAAGTACGCGATTTTGGATGCAGCCTTAGAAATGCTGCAAAGGCTAATCCCCACTGGAATTATGGGTAAGGAAGGAAACCCTGAACCAAAGTGAAAATGGACCAGCTATGTAAATGAAGTTTACAAAATAAATTCATGGACAACCCTGAAGGTCATGTTACCCATACAGACTAATATGTTTTTAGAAAAAGAAACAAACATGACTTATTACTATTTAAATTATAATACATATTTTAAACCAAAATGTAAAAAGTGTTACACTTTTATACATATAAACATATAACATTTATCCTTTATTATAACCATGGTAATGTGTCTCTGATCACATGACCACACCAAACAAAAGAATAAATAACAGGTCTCAACAAGGGAGAGTGCAGTGTGATCCTGACCTTCACTCAAAACATTGGAAATAAACCTGTGCTATCGTTTAAGTTTCACGTTTTTGGCGTGAAAAACCCTCACGCTAGTTGCAATGTGTCAAGTATAAACTTGTTTTTATTATGGATGAGAGGAATGTCTTAAAGTCCCAGTGTTCAATGTAGATATAAAGCAGAAATTTGGTGGGTCACTTTTTTTCCCACCATTTTCCAATACTGGGGTATACTGAAATACTGTTGTACCACCCAACCCTAGATGGGGACAAAAATAATAGTGTAAATATTAAGTGTTAATATACTAATCGTGTCTATTAAAAGTCGTCGCACAGTGTCTAGAGAATACGTTCTAATTTCAGTTTAATTTGATGGGGCAGTGGACACGGGTGCTCAACCAGGGTGTGTAAAATAAGGATTAGTATCCACTCTAGGCCGTATGGCACGTTTGGTGAAAGAGTGCCATTAGTCATTCATGACATGGATCGAAGGCTGAAGGCAGTGTTGTGTTCATTTTAGAAAGGATTTTATTCTTGACCTGGATTTTGTTACAATCCATAGGCAAACCTTGAATACCGTCTTCAAATTTTATATATTTTTTATAAGTGCATGTGTATATTTGTTAAGGACTTTATTTCTAACCAGTAATATGTATCACTCAGCCTTATCGTATCCAGCCTGTTATAATCATGGCCCCACTGTTGTACCTTGAATTGCGTCGCACAGAACACAGTTGGATCATGTTTCCAGGGGCCTCTTTCCATGAATGAGTGCATGTGCTGTCTGTTTATTTTGTATTATATATACACACACCATGATCACATTTGGTCTGTGTCGTAGGTAACGAAAGACAAAACACAAAATGAAAACACTTCTAAATCTTAAGTCGCCCATACGCCCAACCTTTAGGCACAACCCTGCTTGCAGGCTCAGCCTAGTAAAAGGTTGTACACACTGTATTTACAGATGCCTTCTTAAAAGTGTATGAAAAACCTCCAACTACCACCTGTGCTTTTGTGTAAAACCAGGTCAGTGATGAAAGAGGCCAAAAAAAGACTCGTGCGTTACACAACCCCAGTGCATTCAGTCGCTTGACTTCAGAGTTTAACAGTGGGGCTTTAATAAAAATGTCATTCACTACTGACTGTGTAAGGCATGGCAGATTGTTAGGCAATGTTTTTAATATTGCTGCGTGAACACTGAAGTACTAGGAAAACTGGTTGAGGTTCAGTACCAGTCTAATACCTGGTAGGTCCATCATGGGGCATGGACTCCACTTGTAAAAATATTCTGTAGGCAATAAACGGCGTACTCCCTGCAGAATGGTCCACAATACTGTTGTACTCTATTATTATTATTATTATTATTATTATTATTATTGTCATCTCTCGGCATGTGTGGTGGCACATTGTCCTGTTGGAAGATGTCAAACCATGAATGCAAGACATGAACGTGTGTAACTCATCAGAAAGGAGACACACAGTGTTCTGAGATGTTTGTAGATGTACCAGGGGTCCTATGGAATCCCAGATAAACAAATCCCACACCATTATCTAGCCACCACCAATCTTTTTTTTTATATATCTGTCAGTATGTCTATACCAGTTATTCTGGCACTTCAGTGTGTGTGGATATGTGGCAGTGATATTTCTTGCTCTTTGTTCTTCTCTTTTTCGTCTCTTTGAATTGTTCTGTATGTAAAAATGATCTGTCGTTTGAATTAATATCTTTATTAATAATTAATAGTATTTATGTACTGACGTGATGTCTTTTTGTACATTGCAGGCAGGTGATGCCTGAGGAGAAGCGCAGCTGCTCGATAACTGACGATCCAGGGCGAAGGAATATCCACATCCGTTCAGAGCGAGAAATGGAAATGCATCGCCAGTAGCCAATGGAACTTTATCCTTGCCTTGCTGGCAGACTTTGCTGAGAGTAACAAGGCAATGAGAGGGGCTGTATAATGGCCAAGAACAAAGAGCCCCGTCCACCGACATACACGATCAGTGTAGTTGGGCTCTCGGGCACTGAAAAAGAAAAGGGCAACTGTGGTGTAGGCAAGTCCTGCCTATGCAACAGATACGTGCATCCTAGCGCAGACAGCTACTACTCGGAGCACACTTCTGTGTTGAGCACAATTGACTTTGGAGGTCGTGTGGTGAACAATGATCACTTCCTGTACTGGGGGGAAGTGTTGCACAGAGGAGATGACGGCCTCGACTGTCGAATTCAAGTCATTGAACAGACTGAATTTATTGACGACCAGACCTTTCTGCCTCATCGGAGCACAAATTTGCAACCCTACTCTAAGCGGGCTGCGACGACAAAGCTGCAGTCTGCTGAGAAACTGATGTACATTTGCACGGATCAGCTTGGCTTGGAGCAGGATTTCGACCAGAAGCAGATGCCTGATGGGAAGCTTAATATTGACGGTTTTGTCCTGTGCATAGACGTAAGCAAAGGATGCAATAGAAAATTTGACGACCAGATGAAATTTGTCAATAGCCTTTACTCACAGATTGCCAAGTCAAAAAAGCCCATCATCATTGCCGCAACGAAATGCGATTCGTCTGTAGAGCAGTACTTACGGGATGTGCAGACTTTCGCTGCCAGCAAAAAGAATCTCCTGGTGGTCGAGACGTCTGCAGTTTCGTCCGTCAACGTGGACCTCTGTTTTAACGCGCTAACCCAGCAAATGGATAAAACCCGAGGTAAACCCAAAATTATCCCTTACTTGGAAGCTTACAAAGCTCAGAGACAATTAGTAGCCACAGTCACGGTCAAGTTTGAAAAGCTTATTGTGCTGTCGGTCAGGGATTATCACACGAGCTGGAAAGTTGTCAGCAACTTGTTGAAAAACCATTCGGACTATGAGGAATATGTTACTCTGGAAGGTACCCGAAAGGCTAGGAACACCTTTTCGAAGCATATTGAGCAGCTTAGACAAGAGCATATCAAAAAGAGAAGGGATGATTATCTGTCCAGTTTGCCCAAAATTCTTAACAAGATGCTTAACAACTTGGAAGAGATCGAGCTCCTGAGCTGGACGGACGCTCAGAACCTGTTAAAAAGCAAGAACGAATTCCAGTACTACTTTGTTGTGCTTGAGCAAACCCCATGGGACGAGACGGACCACGTTAACAAAACGGATGACCGAAGAGTCCCGTTTGACATCCTTAAAACTGCCGAAGGTGATCGGATTTACCAAAACCACGTCCAGCATTTGGTATCTGAAAAGAGGCGGCTGGAAATGAAGGAAAAGTTCAAGAAGACACTGGAGCGAGTGCATTTCATTAGTCCTGGCCAACCGTGGGAAGAGATCATGTGTTTTGTCATGGAGGACGAGGCATACAAGTATATCATGGAAGCTGATCGAAGGGATGTGTATGCACTGCATCAGCAGG
The DNA here is from genome assembly GCA_028565595.1 of Duopalatinus emarginatus. Lineage (NCBI taxonomy): Eukaryota > Metazoa > Chordata > Actinopteri > Siluriformes > Pimelodidae > Duopalatinus > Duopalatinus emarginatus. The sequence continues at coordinate 8,397,270 of JAOVVF010000002.1, read as the reverse complement.
AAATAGTTGAAGGGGCCAAAGAGGAATTTCAGGAAATGCTTTTTGAGCATGCCGAGCTGTTTTACGACTTGGACTTGAACGCCACGCCGAGTTGCGACAAAATGAGCGAAATCCACACTGTACTCAATGAGGAACCCAGATACAGAGCTCTACAGAAGCTTGCCCCAGATAGAGAATCGCTTCTACTGAAACACATTGGATTTGTATATCATCCCACCAAAGAGACGTGTCTGAGCGGTGTGAGTTGTGTGGATCTGAAAGTTGAGCAGGTGCTTGCAAATCGGCTGGTTCAGCTGGACCACGGTCGCACTAATCTTTACTACAACAGCTCCAATCTTGACAAAGTGAACTTGTGTCTTCTTGGCCGTGAAGGACTAGCACAAGAGCTTGCTAATGAGATAAAAGCTCAGTCCACAGATGATGAATATACCCTTGATGGTAGGATCTATGAATTGGACCTTTTACCTGTGGATGCAAGTTCTCCCATGCTTTTGAACCATTCCTGGTTATCCAGTTTCAAACCTCATGGGTTCTTCTGTGTTTTCAGTTCAATAGAGTCGCTTAATTTCATTGCTGATCGTATAAACCGAATCCGGGCTGAGATGTCTCAGGGCAGAAGAGACCGATTTGCCCAGCCATCGCTATTTATACTAATCTTAGCAAGTCAGCGAGACAGTGTTTGCAAAAACATGCCTATTTTAAGGCATCAGGGCCAACAGCTTGCCAATAAGCTACAGTGCACATTCATAGACATGCCCTCTGGGACCTTTCCCCGAAAGTTTAATGAGTCTCAAATAAAACAAGCGCTCAGGGCAGTCCTAGATGGCCTAAAGCACAATTTTGACTTGATGAGTCCCGTGCCCTCCATCAAAGATTTGTCCGAAACGGATTTGCGGATAGTAATGTGCGCCATGTGCGGCGATCCGTTCAGCGTCGATCTCATTCTCTCCCCTTTTCTGGATTCACATTCCTGTAGTGCTGGCCAGCCCGGTCAGAGCAACACTCTGTACCTCGACAAAATCATCGGTGGCAGTCGAAGGCGCATACAAGTTACTGTCCTTTCCTACCACTCTTCAATCGGAATCAGAAAGGACGAGTTGGTGCACGGATACATACTCGTCTACTCAGCAAAACGGAAGGCTTCCATGGCTATGTTGCGGGCGTTCCTGGCAGAGGTCCAAGATGTTATTCCGGTCCAAATGGTGGCTATCACAGACAGCCAGGCCGATTTCTTTGAGAACGAGGCAATCAAGGAGCTGATGACTGAAGGGGAACACATTGCTACAGAAATCACAGCCAAATTCACAGCACTCTACTCGTTGTCTCAGTACCACAGGCAAACAGAAGTCTTCACACCGTTTTTCAACGAGGTACTCGAGAAGAAGAACAGTATAGAGAGCTCCTTCATGTTCGATAATACACGGGACCATGGCACATCTGAAGACGTCTTCCCTCAGTCGCCACACAACCACTCGCCAGCCTACACTTATTACCCCGACTCTGAAGATGATGCCGAAGGACCACCACCTTACAGCCCTATAGGGGACGACGTACAGTTGTTGCCCACCCCTAGTGAAAGAAAATATAAAATTGACTTGGAAGGGAACGAGTACCCAGTCCATAGCACACCCCTAGGCGATCATGAACGCAACCACAAAGTGCCTCCCCCAGTTAGACCTAAACCTGTGCTAAACAAACCCAATGTTAAGAAGCTGGACCCCAACCTTTTGAAGACCATCGAGGCAGGGATGCGGGCCAGCAGGAGAACACGAGGCCCACTTATGGCCCACGACGACCTTGAAGTGGCGGACAATTACGCTGATCCGGTAGACACTCTCCCCAAATTGAAAGGCTTTAACGATGACATCTACGCTGTTCCAGAGGACACCCACAGCAGAATCGTGAAGATGCGCAACTCGTTCGGCGGCCATCACGGCTTTTATGGTGACGAGGAGAACGGCTTTGATCGCACGCTGAAGTCACAGGGTAGCAGGCGACCGTCCAAGTACAAGCATCGGTCGAAGATCCTTTTCAGCAAGACGAAAGCGTACCATAGGCGAGTGCACTCTGATGTCAGCGATGATGAATCGGGGCCGGCGGTGCAGAAGAAGAAAAAAGGTAGAGGTAACCGTGGAAGTGAAGAGGACCCTTTACTTTCACCTGTGGATCAGTGGAAAGGAGGGATAGACAATCCAGCCATCACTTCGGACCCGGAGCAGGATGACAAAAAGCTGAAGAAAAAGAAAGCAACAAAAAACAAAGAACCGAAAAAGGTAAGCTGGTCTATTTTTTTCTTAGACATCAGTGTATGAGTTTTATACGGTTGTTCCTCACTTTATCTTTGTTTTAAGCTCAGTTTATTGACCGTGTAGAGTTTAATTTCTGGGTTTTTCTCTGGGTTCTCCAGTATCCTCCTGCTATCAAGCAGTTAGGAGGATTGGCATTGCTAAATTGAATGTTTTCATGACAGAACTCTAGAAAAATCACAATAAATTGTCTATACATGTATTTGTTTGTTTATGGCCGCTAAAGTCTCATGTTTTATTTCTTTTCGTAGGGTAAAACGAAAGTCGCGAAGCCACTCTATCCTCCAACTCGAAGAAATTGGGAAAGCAACTATTTTGGCGTTCCTCTACAAAACCTGGTCACCCCTGACAGACCTATTCCTCTGTTTATTGAGAAGTGTGTGGACTACATTGAACGTACAGGTCAGTCTTACGGTTTCTGTTAATATTTCTCCAGGAGCCAAAGCTGTTTTATGGTTTGTCATGCGTTTCAGTAGCAGAGCCGAAATGCTGCTGAAGGTTCCACATCGTCATTCACCATTCAAGTAGGAAGTAATAGGATTATGTCAGTTATCACGGCATGATGTCAAGTTGTTGGTGGATATTTCCTTCAGTGGTTGATGATTTGGATCTGTAGCTTGTCCTCGAGGGGTGCTGGTGTAAATATTAATGGTGAGAGCTAATGCAGGTTGTTACTCATAGCACCATTTATGAGACGGTCAGATTGTGAGGGCAAAGCGGCTCTGGTAACCTTATAACGTTGCATTCACACCAGACACGACAAAGCGGCCAGTGCACATATATTTTCGATGAGAGCGGGCATTTTTCAGCGACAGGAGGAGGCGTGAACGTGGGCGACGTGAAGTGGGTGGAGTCAGCGGCACGACAAAGTTGAAAGAACATGAGAAAGGAATTTATTCAAATGAGTGAAGTGATGTGGTAATGACCAGTGAGAACTGAGCAGGATACTGCATGCTTTATCCTCACCTTGTTTCTTTATTAGGGCCCTAAATATTCAGTCCTTCTCGAGATGGAAGTGAAGCTAATTATCACGGTTTTAAAGTGCCCTGTTCTGAACGATATGTCTTTAGTTGTACGTACCTAGACAGAACAGCAGCTGTGCTTCTGCTGCAAACAGACAGCAGCAATCGCCAGTAGCACATTCTGTTGTCTTCCCATACTGACTGTTCACCGTGATGAACTATGCACGATTGTGATATACAGACATGTGAGTTACCTCCAGGAATTTTATTTTGCATCCGATTTGTTATAAAAGTTGGACGGGAAGGTGTGTGATTTTGATTTTGTTTACGTATTTTAACAACAAGAGACAGTAAAGTCTGTCAAACTACTTGGAGATTTTTTGCCACTAGTTAACCAATGGTCAGCGACGACTGGTCTGGGCGACGACAGGTGAGAATCCACTGCTGGTGTGTATGTAACACTAGACGGTGAGCATGCTTTGACTGAGACAAGACGTTAACTTATATGAAAGAGGAGATGTCCAGAGCTCGGTGACGGGGATGCAGCACTGGATGTGATGGCGAATGTTAATACTGCAGAGCGTATGCAAATTTTTTCATTCCTGCATAACCCCTGCAAAAGTCATTTCTGCTTTATGTATCTGGAGGCCTTTAGACCGGCAGCCAATCCACAGTGAGTGTGTGTTTTTTAATGACGCAGCACAACAGCAGCAAAGAGCCTCATAACCAGTAGGCAGATACACGCCATTGGGGCTCTTTTCCTGCGCTCACCCCTGGACTCATCTCTACGAATCAGTATAATTTAACAAGCTACTTGATTTAAACAACTGTACAGGGAAATGTAGTTAATATAACAGTTTCCCTGCGTGTAGCTATGCAGCTGCTCAGTATTGCATCTCTGACATCCAAGCGTATTCACGTTATCCCAGCATCACTTCGTTTTCGTACGTCATCGCCGCCATGCACGTGTGGCAGCGATCTGAGGTTTTCGTGTCAGAAAACAACTTTTTCCCGAACTGCCTTGTTTGTCAGAAAGTTACTACACACTCTTATACAGAAGCGCTATAATACCCTGAACCACATTTCAGTGCAGTTGTATTATGTCGGCTGTTGACTTGTGTGGTTGCAGTGAAGGCTTACTGTGCCCTGGGCTGTATCTCGCTACTCTAGGTCTTTATTTAAAAGGCTTTCCAATGTATTTTGTGGATAAAAGGGGTCATCAAGCTCCCACACACACACACACACACACACACACACACACACACACACACACACACACACACACATATAGTTGCTTGCATTCTTTGCTGTGTTTTAAAACCCGGAGGAAATGCTGCTGCCTTTTTGTCCATCACAGCTAGCCTTTTACCAGCCCGAACATGCTGTGTGCTTTGGCATGTCTCTTCGTCTTCCATTTTCTTAGTTAAAGACTTTTAAAGTTTTTTATTTCTTTCTTAAAAAATATTTTTCTCAGTACGCATTAAAGACTCGTCACCTCTAACAGCCGTATGCCACTTCTCTCAGCTTTATCACTGTATTTACTCCGTAAAATTGTTTTCAGTAGTGATTTGGCTTAGAATGATGGACAGTTTTGGGAATTAGATGATTATTTTATATCTTCTACAAATCTTAACAACCTATGTTGTCCGTCTTTGGAGCATATTCTCTGGCTTGTCTAATCTGCTGTTCCCCCCTGAACTGCCGTGAATGTCCTCAGTCAAAATATGAACATGGCTTGTAAAGACATGGGACGCTCCCACATGACAATCAGTGATGGAGGAAATGCTGCAACAACTGATTGTGTGTTTTTTTTTTTTAATAATATATATATTAGGGCTGTCAAACGTTTAAAATTTTTAATCGAGATTAATCGCAGAATTTCATATAGTTAATCGCATTTTAAATCTATGTAAATGTGAATAAGGCTTTAAAGTGAAATGTTACAATTAAAACGGCGAACACGTTATGCTAAAGTACTCGTTAAACAAGTCACATACTAGGCAGTACTGAACATACAAAACACAAATGAAATAAAACTTCCAGTTTAACAGATCTTTCGCCATCACTCAAACTTAGGCTGCGTCCCAAATCGCATACTTCCGTATGGCGGATGTAGTGCGTCTGAGGCTGTGCATACTGCTCGCTGGAATTGCGTACTGCTTTAGCGCTAAAACAGTGCACACTGGTTCACATTCAGTATGTACTGCCTGTGTACGCGATTTCTAACACAGCCTTACTGTTACTAAAGCAGCGCGCGACAAGCCTCAACATGAACTAGGGGTGAATCGCAGGGCCAAATTAGGATTTGCGTTAACGGCACTATTTTTTTAAAATCGCGTTAATTTGAGATCGCATTAACGCTTTATTATCGCGTTAACTTCGACAGCCCTAAAATATATATATATATATATGTAGACTTGGGAATATTCTTCTGAATACTAAGAATATACAATCATTTCTGAGTCCTATTGGGTCTGAAAGCATCTTAGGTAGGTTGGTTACCTGCCGCACTAAAACCACATGACATGACTTTTAATTTATTTGAGACCATTTTAGTGATGGGCTGATGCACTTTTTCTTTTCAGTCCTAATCCGATTTTGATACACAGCTGCTGGTACCAATGTAGATTTTGGATGAATAAAATCTTTTCCCTTAGATATGAACATTATTATTGTGAGAGTTGTGTTACATCATGAGGCTGAAACAGACGACACAGCACTTCGTTACATTTACATTTATGGCATTTAGCAGACGCCCTTATCCATAGCGACTTACAAAAGTGCTTAGTTGATTTCTTGGAGTATCTGAAGCCAGTGAAGGTAAATCAGGATTCAAGAACTCAAACCAGAATCCTACTAGAAAAGAGTCATGTAGTATCAATCATCCAACAACTTTCTACACTAGTCAACCTGCAGAGAGAACAAGATAATAACCACAATAGTCACAAAGCTGAAAGAACAAGACAAATACAATTTACAAACATTAACTTTTTACTTAAGTGCTGGCAGAACAGGTGAGTTTTTAGCCGGCGTTTGAAGACAGCAAGTGACTTCATGTAAGAAGAGCAAAAGTAGACGCGAATGCATTGAATTTTAAACATAAAGTTACTCACGTTAAAATACATGTCATGTCGTGACACCAACAAGGTGTGTACAACAAGTGTACCGCAAGTTTCCATATCGCTGCATAAGACCAAGCTGTTTTTTTTGCTCTGCCATTTCGATCACGCTTGTTTTTATAAAGTGACGTAGCAAATGCCACAGTGTACTCGATAACACAATCCAACTTATCAATAATGAAATTTGCTCCTGACTGTTTCTATTATTGATTATGTCGTCTAATTGTTGCAGCCCTAATCACCAACGTCGGTAATAAAAATTTATTGACTCAAAATTTCAGCGATGTTAATTTGTAACTACAACATGCTGCAGGAAGTGTTGGGGCTGAGTGTGAGAAAGATGAGGCTAAACAAAGCAGACACTGTAAAGCCGAGTTGTCATTTCACAACAGCACTTCCATGATGCATGAGCATCTGAAACGCAAGCACCCTGGAGCCATGATGTCTAACTTTACTCCGGATGGGTACATGCCACCTCTTCCTGCTGTAGCCAAATGAAGTATTACCTGGTAGAAAAATAGTTTTTATTGATGGCGCTTGGTAGAAGGATCCTGTTTTGGTTGTTAGCTAATGCATTACGTACAGCAGTCAATCAGCGATTTATAGAGGTAATGTTAGCCTAAACGTTACACTGTCTCATCTTCCCTATAGCGCTTATTCTAAATAGTAAAACTAATAAAAGTGCACTTCAGTCGTGTCTTGTTTGTTGTGCGGATTGAACATGGGACCAACCGGTCACAAGACGGGTTGCTTAACTTCAAGGGCACGGCTGCCCCCACGACTGGACCTTAGGCAGAGACTGGACAACAGGGTGACATCACAAGTGTGTAGACTAGAACAGGTGAGGTAAAACATTAATTGGAACGAGAGCCACACCCACAGGAAGCAGAGATGGCATGTTAGTTAACTAATCATTATTTACAGCCTTTTTTCCAATCATGTTTGATTTTGTCGATTAAGTATCGCAGCCCTACTTATGATTTACGTTAGGACAATCAAATACCACCCAGGCCAACTGTTAATATTATATTTACCTCTGTGTTTACTATATTTCTGCATTTACAAGCTGTACACTCCACGTGACTGAAGTAGTGCGCTCCCAGACCTAGGAAGACTAAGACTTAAGTTGTGAGGCAAATTGCAGAGCATGACTAGCTAAAGGAGCTCAGTGGTTAATTAGAGAGATGAGTGTACTCAAGCATTTTCTCTAATGTAAATGTGCTGCTTTTTAGTTGTTTGGAGTTTTCCTTGGGCAAGGCGGTTTCTGTCATTTCTCATGAATATTTATGTTGGTAAAAGCATTTGAATCAGAAAGAAGTGATCTCCAGGGCAAAAAAAGCTTTTCAAATTGTGTTTGAAAACCGCACTAAGCTTTCTCGGGGTGTTGTTAAGCCATAAAACGGGTCCTTTGGAGTTGCGGGAGCTCTTTTATCCTTAAATGCTGCGAGACTTTACAGTTTTCATCTTACCCCGAAGACGTCGCATCACCTCAGATGAAGCATGAGCCCTTAATGCGGGAAGATGATGATG
>JAOVVF010000002.1:8320743-8356587 GCA_028565595.1 Duopalatinus emarginatus | reverse complement strand
GGTGTGGGTGTGTGTGTGTGTGTGTGTGTGTGTGTGTGTGTGTGTGTGTGTGTGTGTGTGTGTGTGTGTGTGTACAGTATATATATAAACTTTTTCTGTATACCTTAGGCTTTAGGTTTAGGTAGACCTTAGGTTTTTTAATTACATTTTGAATAGTGAGTGAAAGACGTTTTTGAATACAGGTTTTAAGCCTTTGCCTTTAATCAGACTTAAGCTCTTCGCCAATGGTTCTTTTTTTTCTGACAGAGAAGCATTAAAGGGTTTTTAATGGCTGCTTAAAACTGTAGAAGTGCTGACAGACCATTTCATTTGCTCTGAGCACGGATCAGGACCACGTTTCATCGTCCAATTATCTTATGTACCTCAGTGTAGAGACATACCAAATGAAATAAAGTAGCTTTGAGATTTTATATTAACATTAACACCACCTGCCAGAACATACACCAGAACCGCTTTGACCTGCCGAGACATGGACTTCACAAGACCTCTGAAGCACTGAAGGTGTGCTGTGGTATCTGGAAACAAGAACACCTCAGTGAACGTTGGGCTTTGTCACAGTTCACTTTTGGTAGCTGCTAACCACTGCATATTGGGACACACCCCACAAGACCTGCAGTTCTGGAGATGCCCTGGTCCAGTCTTCTGGACATCACAATTTGTCCCTTTGTCAGAGTAACTTAGATCTTTACACTTTATTGTATTTACAATTGCCACACTAGTCCCTAGAACCCCTGGTTACAGATGGGTTCAACCTCTGGATGACAGGGAGAGACTCCTAAGGCATTGATAATGAATGAATATTATTATGAGTTTAATACACAGCACTCTTAATACACGTTTTATTCACGCAATCCATTTTGCAGTTACATGAAATTACAAACTGCACATATATCGAGGTAACCGTGTGTCATTCTTCCTTTTAGGGTGAGCCAGCAGAGTAAAACAACGCTGATGACAGCAGACAATCTGTCCATCTGCTTCTGGCCGACGCTCATGAGGCCCGACTTTGAGAACAAGGACACACTGTCCACCACCAAACTCAACCAGTCGGTCATCGAGAGCTTCATCCAGCAGTGTCACTACTTCTTCTACGGCGGAGATATAATCGAGCCTTCCGGAGCCACGGGCGCTTCGCCTGCACACACCGGCCACATGGGACACGCCGGCCATGGCATGGTGGAATCACTGCTGGCTCTGCAGCTCCCTCCACCTCTGCAACCGCAACAGATTCACCCGCTGCCCTCCGAACCCCTTATATAATTGACCTAGGGAAGAAGAAAAAGAAAAAGAAAATTCATTTTTGTATCAATATGATGAATTCCCATCCCAGGTCACAGATATGCATTTTCTTAATAAAAATGAAAAAAAAACACTACTCAAACACAAAATGAATTTACATCTCTGTGATGGAAAAAAGAAAGGACTTCATGAAATGTGGTGAACCGTGTGGCCAGACAAGCATGACTGCAAATACAAGGAAGATATATTTATACTATAATTTTTTTTTTTTTTTTTTTGGTAAAGACAATTGAACCATTCTGTGTAACTACATGCACAATCTATTTTAATGGCTTTATCTTGTGTCTTTTTTTTTTGTCCACTTGTTTTTCCCTTACTTTTTTCCTTTTCTCTAAAAGACTTTTTTTGTAGAAACCTGTTTCTAAAAGATAAAGAAATGAAATGTGGTGACGGAGTCCTGAGCCCACTGGACTGTTGGGATGACAACTGCAACACAGAAAATACACACACAACAGATTAAACAGGTGCGCAACAGCCTGGGATGGACACCAGCAGTATAAAAAAAAAAAAAATCATGCTCCTCACATTCTGGTAGCCACTTAAGGGAAAAACTCCACTGGAACTCTTTGGCACATCTGAGAAAAGCAGGCATTAGACTGCGGCCTGGCACCTCGCTCCTCCTTCAGTCCTTTTTAGACCTTTTTATTAGTTTCCATGTTGTTGTTTTTTGTGTCTCGAAATCTTGTTTTTGCACACCAACATGCATCAATGTTCTAAATTTGCATGTCATTTGCCACTTGTAATAACTAAAAGAAAAAAAGACGTACAACCTTAACTGTTTTTATGCAAGATTTTTTTTAACTCCATCTTATTTGAGGGAACATTTGAGGGGTAAAACAAGGGGAAAATTATATCTGCTCATGTTATCATGCCATAGGTTAATTTTCAATATCAATATTTTGTTTTTAATGGTTTCTCTAAATGGAGAAAAAATATATATGAATATAAATATATATAATATAGAAATATATATATATATATAAATAGACTATATATATATATCTATATATATATCAGCACACTTTGCTGATAAATCATGGGGTACTGGAGCTCTGTATAATCTTGTAAAACTTATACTCAGATTTCTTTGTGGTTTGCTGTACTAAAATTTGGATTTAGATAAATTGACTGTACTTAATATTCCTGATCTAAACAAAAAAGATCTTTTTTTTTTTCGTAGATGGTACTGAATTTTGTTCCGCTGTAACAAGATGCTGCTTAGAAAGTTTAGTCGTCATGTGGAAAAACTAGCTCGACACAGGCATGGGTAGACTCGGAGAGATCGATAAGAGAAAGCTTGTATGTGAAAAGGTGGTTGGAGAAATGGGCAAACGGTTTCTCAATAGAAACTTTGTAAGAAGGCAAAAATTTATATCTCAGTCAAATCAACATAACAGGAAAAGGGCTCAGTAGGTTTGGGGGAAGCACACTGCTGCTAGGATCCCATTTGTGTAGTTAGAAGAAGCAACATTTGTTCATATGACCTGCCTCATACAAACCTGTTGTACAAACTGAAAAAAAAATTAACATCATTGCTATGTATTATAGTAAATAAATGATTTTGACAAATCAAGTCCATCTCTGTTGTTTGTATTAGAACAGCATCTTTTGATTTTTTTATTATTATTATTATTAATTTACACCTGTCCTATTCACAGAAATCAGACGACAGCTTACTCCAGCTTCTGCTTATTTTCTTGCTGTTCGATGTAACATTATGTGCTTCTGCCCACTTCTGTATGCATAAGTGTACGCTGTCCTTTTTTTTTCCTGTGAGACCACGACCACTTCTGCTTTCTGGACTTGTAGTTATGGACAGCTGTAGTATCACCCAGGATGCGAACTTGTGATCTGATGATAAAGCGACCGCTGTTCTGTTGCACCACACGGGAGCCTGACGTCCTTTTTCACACAGTGGACGTTATTTCTGGTACTGGCATCTGGTCAGGTGCTTTTTTTGTGGAAGCATTTGCCAATTTAATTAGCAACTCTTTACAACCGTGGTGAGCTGAAAAGCATCTGGAGTTAGAATGGCAACAGCAGCAGTCTACATTAGATTATTGTCACTTAAATAAGAATGGGGTCCACTAAGCACAACCTGGAATTTATATTTATATAAATGTCTGAATTAATTTACTCTACTGTCAGCAACAGCTATCCAAGGCCAGTTGGACACAGGAAAAGGACCATATGATGTTTTTACAGTGCCACACTGAGTCTCTGATTACATAGTTCTATGAATGAATGGTTGAACTGGTGGTCCTACAATACATTACATAATGTATTTGCTGTGTACACTGAAGTGCTAGATGGTATGCATACATAGGCTGGTGGTGGCTCCATGATGGTACGAGGTTTGTTTAGCTCGCATTCCATGGGACCCCTGGTACATCTACAAATGTCTCAGAGAGGTGAACACTGGGTGTCTCCTTCTGACGAGTTACACCAGTTACTGTCCTGCAGTCCTGCATTTATTCTGATGGTTTTGTCCTCTTCCAACAGGACAATGCACCACTACAGATGTATACAGACACCAAATTATGGTTGAGGAACACTCATCTGTAACACGCTGTGGAACAAAAACCCTACACCTCGGAACACAACAGAGTTGTGGACCGTTCTGCAGGACGTATGGCGTTCATTGCGTACAGAATATTTCCGCAAGCTCATAGAGACCATGCCCTGTGGGGGACCTACCAAGTAGTAGACTGGTGTACATACTGCATTCTTGAAGGGCCCCCTGGTGGCTGCCTTGGGAACTGTTCACTACATGCAATTCATTTCAAAATGCATTTTAAAAACCTTTTCTCGGAAATGTTGGAGTTTACTACGTCTCGGAGAACTTCATGAGTACCTTTTGAATCTGGTTGCTTTGCTTAATTTTCAGGTCCCTTCTGCTGCGTTAGATTCAACATTTTGTAAAAATGTTGTTTTTAAGCCGCTGCAGTCAAGTAGATTCTGCAGCAAGGCATTTTTTCCTCATGGCAGCCGATTTGTGCGTCAATCCTCTGGCACAATAAAGTGTGATTTAAGCACATTTTGGCTGAGGGAATTTTTTTTTGCTCTTGCCTTTAATCCTGATAGAATTTTTTAGTCCATGCTGAAGGCAAACTCACAAACTCATTGCCACACTTTACTGTAGAGATGTTCTATGGAGTATGAGGAATTTTTGGACTTCACCATAGTATTTCTGCTTAGTGCTTTAGTTTTACTGTAGTCTCATGTAACCTTGAAACCTTGTTCACGGTCGACCTTATACTGCCTTCCTTATGTGGTTTTCAATGAACACGCTCTTTATATCTGGAAATGAATGGTAAAAAATAAAATATCATGTCTGGCTTTACACAACCGTGCTTTCCTCAGAGTACCTCCCTAAATAGTTGTGGGTTGACATCACTGTTAACTACAGGCAAGGCTTATTTGACTGAAAGGTATTGACACTGTAGTGCCAGAAACAACAGTACACCAGTCTAATACTTTGTAAGTCCCCCACAGAGCATAAACTCCAGGAGCTTGCGGTAATATTCTATAAGTAACCCGATTCTGGTGATTTCCGAGGTGTAGGATTTCTGTGATCCACAGTGTGTTGCATGGCATCCAAGATGCGTTAGAAAGGAAGCAGACGTTACTGTTCATCTGTCAGAACGGTTTCGAGATGTACCAGGGGTCCCATGGAATCCCAGCTAAACAAAACCTATAGCATTTTGGAGCCACCACCAATCTGTCCCAGTTTTTCTGGCATTAGTGTATTTGACACAAACACTCTTTTTTGAGCTTTGCTTACTCAGATGCTGAACAATTCAGTGGGTTTAAAAGATGACATTTTGCCATTCACACTGTAACACCTCACACCATCATCCTCCGCATCCAGTGACTGCTCCTCCTGAACCATTCTGAAGGTTTCAGTCTGACACATAAGGAATGCAGAGCTCTACGTCTCCTCCTATAGGACTCCTGTGTCTAAATGAAAACACCCGCAGGAGTATCAGTCCAGAGTGAATCACCGAGCTGAACTCACTTGTAGGAAACACCTCCAGTTTGCTTCATGATACTATGATTGGATAGTCTGGAACATTATCCAGCAGGTTTGCTACTTATAAAACCTTCCCTTTAACCAATACACCAGACATCTTTATTTACATTGATGGCATTTGGCAGACGCTCTTATCCAGAGCAACTTTCAAGGTTACTGGTATTACAAACAGTGTTAGGAGTCTTGCCCAGAGACCCCTATTGGTGTAGCACATACTGGTTGCCCAGACTGGGAATCAAACCCAGGTCTCTCACATGGGAGCCATTGATGTACCACACATGATCTATATGGATTAAATGGCCATTATACATGGTTCTCCATCACACTGTTGCCACAATGTTGTCTAGATTGACTTCATATGCTGTAGTGTTACAATTACAACTAACAGGCTGAGACATGTCCCAGGATGACAATGCCCCTGGGCACAAAGTGAGGTCTATTAAAACATGGTTTGCTATGGTTGGTCTAGAAGAATCCACGTGAAGACACAGACAGCATCTGAAACTCTGTACAAAAGAGTAAACCAAGTTCCTGATCAGGTAAGACCCTGAAGCTATGAAGCAGCAATGTGGCACTGTGCCACTGTGCAATCCCAAATCTAATATAATTATTCCTAATTGTTTTTCAGTAACTTCAATATTTGTTAAAAGGACATTCAAGTGTGCAGAAAGAACAGAGACTAAAAAACACTAAGGTTGAACACACTCTTTAAGGAACTTTTGTATAAAAGCCAGCACTGCTCAGTACCAATACGACAAATACACCCATACTTCATGAGCTAATTACAGCACATCCGATTCTGTTGCCTGTTTACTATCTATCACTAATCTATGGAAAGTTCACCTGAATAGCCTGAAGATAAAAGCTTTCAACAAGCCACTTCCAGTATGTCAACATTTGCATGACTATAACATGGATGTCTGTCATGATCCGGTTCAGTCCAGACATTAGTCAGATGAGCTGTGGTAAGTACACGAGAAAACCAGCAGGGTGATCTGATATTGAAATTACAGGAAAACTGGTACATCTGTCTAATACTTGGAAGGTCACCAAAGGAGCGATGGACTGCAGAAATATTTAAATAGTCTGTAGTCAATGAACGCCATACTTCCTGCAGAACGGTCCACGACTCTGTTGTATTCTGAGGTGCAGGATTTCTGTGTTCCACAGCACATTGCAAGGCATCCCAGATGTGTTCGATAACGTTGAGTGACCAATCTGGTGACTTGGTACGAATTGTAAAAACCCCAAACTCACATGAGTGTTCCTTTAACTATAATTTGGCATCTTTATATGTGTGTGGTGGAGCATTGTCCTGTTAGAGGAGACCAAACCCATCAGAATGAATGCAGGTCAGGTGATGAAGATAAACAAAGATTTACATTTACGGCATTAGGCAGACGCTCTTATCCAGAGCAATTTACAAGGCTACTGGCATTACAGTAGGCCATTGTAGTGTAAGGAGTCTTGCCCAAGGACCCTTATTGGTGTAGCGCCATCTGGCTGCCCAGACCAGGAATCAAACCCAGGTCTCTCACACCAAAGCCAATGATGTTACCACTGTACCACACCAACCACTCAGATCTGAAGATCAGGTGTAACTTATCAGAAAAGGAGGCACACAGTGTTGACATGTCAGAGACGTTTCTAAATGCACCAGGGGTCCTATGGAATGCCACTTAAACAGACCCCATATCATTATGGAGCCAGTTTTTCTGGCATTTCAGCATTTACACATTTTTATGTACATGCAGTGTTTGTTTTCTTTCTGAAATACACCAATTCTGTAAGACCCAAAGCATCATTTTTCTCACCTTTCGCAACAAAACAAATTCTCAAAGTACATTCTGTACTTCTGAAGTGGTTGTTACAGAAGAAGTCCAATCGACTGTCAGTATATTTCGCCTTCATTCCTTTTCACCCACAATTACAGTGTCATCTCGAGATTCACTTCCACCTGCTCCGTTAGCGCCTTGTCTGCTCGAGCAAATACATCTTGGCCTTTCTCAGTTGTCTTATCAATGTCACATTCTGGCAGAAAACATTGTTATTCCTCCTGTAATTTATCTTCTGCCTGTCCTGCTCTGCCGGCACCTTCTCTGTTCAGGCAGGGATGTCTTCCACCTCTTCGATTAGCACATTCAAGATGTTTTGTTTTTTTTTCAAAGGAAAAGCGGTGGTTATTCTTGAAACATTCCCGTCTCATTTAAACATATGCAGAGGCATGACTGTCTGTCTACAGGTATTAGAAATACCTGATTGCTGGTTCCAGATTGCACTTAGCGTCTATGCTATGTTGACCACAGTGCGCCCATTTGGCATGATTGTCATATCCAGCACTGTTTACTCCCAGCTGTCTGTAATGTAGTAAGCTGTGACTGTGATATACAACTCCATAGTGCAAGGTGTCCATAGATCATTAGTGAGTGTGATAATACAAGCTTTCATCTCTGTGGAAATACTCACTAGAGCACTGTAATAATAAGCCAAAGGCTAGTGCTGGATGGGATTGTGTAGCATGGCTCAAAATAGAGAATGATGTCTCTGAACTTGCCTCCAGAAAGTAAATTACTTCTATGACCCATATGCAATGGAACGGACCTCCACATTTGGGAGGTCAGTTGGGGGTTTGGTGCCTTGCTCGAGGGCACTTCGGTCAAACCTTTTTGGTTGTGGGGCTCAAACACGAGACATTCTGGTCCCGAAGCTGGTCACTTAAACACAAGCCTACGGCTGCCCCTAGAAACACCAGACTATGGTGGACGTTTTATAAACTCTGAGATGCTAGCCTGCCTATTTTTAGTCTTGCTACTACCAGTTATTGGGTAGAACTGGAAGTGGTTTATTAAAGAGGATAATCAGGCAGGATGTAGCTGTGGTGCTGCATGGATGTGGATCTGTGGATTCAGAGCAGCTGCAGCACTTTGTTCGGCTCTAAAGAGGCATAGTGTTCATTTGTTGTTTGAGGTGGAATCACCTGTATACCTGCTCGGGTATGAGCACAAACACACCAAAATCTGTCAGCTGTCACAAAGTGACGTGTTCCTGCCACCTAAGCTTTGTGCTGGCCTGATGCTGGTTCCAAATGACAACGAACCCTTTTAGTTTACATCCACAGCCAGTGTTAATGACCAGGAGTGGTGAGAATCACCCAGATAATGCCTACTAACAGTGTCATGAACAATCGACTAACTGGAAATGTGATTAGAATAGATTGCCACAGTCAAACCACTAGAAGGGGCAATACTTACATTTTAGTGAAAGTGCACAATCACAGACTTCCTGGAGAACCAAATAATTCCAGAGTAAGAGATGCTCAATGCTTTGACAATGACACGCTTTGTCAAGGAGAGTCCTCCTGGTGCCTTTCACCTTGAAAAGTTGTTCATTGTCCAGGTTAAATAGTAGGGTGCATAAGGACATAGTAAGAAAAGCACTGCAAGTTTGCCCTCAGGGAATGCTGCATCCTTAATCAACTAATTCACAAACGTGGGTAATGTGACCTTCGGCAAGTATCCCAGATTCAACTACATGACTCACTCCAGTGTTATCTTTCTCTGGGAAAGTAGCCCAACTACACAGGCCAGGTCTATTATGCGTTTCACTCCTTTGCTCAAGGACGCAAAGAAGCAGCTTTATGAAAATACTTACGTCAGTTCTGTATTTTACTAAGGCTCAAAGTGTTAATGGACTCAGCATATGGAATGTGATTTCAGAAAAATCATAGTTAAATGAGTAAAACATAATTGCTGCCTTGCCATTGGTGGCCTGCGACCAGAAGGTCCCGGGTTTGATGCCCGCAACAGACATGATTGAAGTGCCCTTGAGCAAGGCACCCCCCCCCACACACACACACGCGCACACAAAAGTGTGTGTTTTAATGCATGGATGGGATTAAAAGCGGAGGTCACATCACCCTCTGTACGCAATCACAGTACGCAAATAGTTCAGTCTATCTGCACCTTGCTTAACAACAGTGCATGTTGGGTATGGAGCTGCCTTTAGTAAGGACTGAATGGATCAAATGGGTTTTTATGCAATGTGAAAAGCCAACCCAAGCCAAACCTTGACATGACTGATACAGCCAAAAGTCACAACATTGAGAACCAACATGTGGTAAAGACCAAGAACTATTAAGAACATTGTGGCTGCTTGCATCTTTCAGATGGGAACATAGATAGTGGATGATTTTGGCCTCCCAGGCATTTAGACTCTGGCTGTACGAGTGGACCATGCAGCATGGCTCTTTATGCCAACTGCTTCACAGAAAAAAGCTAAATAGAACGGAATGAGGGGTCAGTTATATAGAGGGTAAAACCAACTCCAATACCAGGGACAGTAGCAGGGGCCACTTACCATACAGACAAAAAAAAATGGCAAAGTGTACGTTTTATGGGAAATGTAGCAAACAGCACCTGATTGAGGGTTAATAAGGCTAGCAAAGCTAACATGGGAAGATCGAATCTAAGCCTAAAGGTGCCACAGTTTCCAAAAATGTGTGTAGTTACAAAAAAAATACACTGACTGAGGTAAAAGAGATGATAAGAGGCTTAAGAAAACATTTGCAGCTTTGTGATCCTGGTGATGAAAACAACGGCATGCCGTATCCTGAAACACATTTCCCACATCCGCTTTTACACTGAACGCACCACAGGCTTCAGCAGAGATTATTTGCTCTAGTGGTTATTTGTGATTTCAGTTTTGTGTGTGTTCTGTGTGAAGCTGTGTGTTCACAAAAATTCTGATAAAATAAGATATTTGGCTATAATTCGTATTCACACTGAAGTGCCAGGAAAAATAGTAGACTGTAAAAAAAAATACGCCATAAAGGTATAGGGTTTATTTAGCTGGTATTTCATGGGACCCCTGGTACATCTACATCCTTCTCTGACAGGTGAACGCTACGTGTGCGCCTCCATTCTGATGAGTTACACCCGTTCATGTCCAGCATTCATTCCGATGGGTTTGGCGTCTTCCAACAGGACAATGTACCATCTACAGACACCAAATTATGGTTAGAGGAACACTCATCTGAGTTTGGGGTTTTGCCATTTCCACCCAAGTCACCAGACCTTAACATTATTGAATGCATCTGGGATGCCATGTAAGTTGTTGTTTAACACAGAAATCCTACACCTCAGAATTGTGGACCGTTCTGCAGGAAATATGGTTTATTGCCTATGAAATGCTTCCACCAGCCAAGTACAATATTTTTTCTGGTACTTCAGTGTGTGTCTATTGTTGAGTATCAAATTTTAAAACCAAGTCAAAAACCACCTGAGTATCTGAGTCTAGACGAACTAAATGACATTAAGACACTTAGGCAAGCCAACCAGTTTACATGGACCAGCAGCCTTTAAACATGCATCCAATTAAAAGTAAAAGGTGAAACCTAAAGCGCTTTTGTGTATTTATAGCTTTTTATTATTCGGAAACATTCTTCACAGCTCTGACTATGTATAAGACTCGTACACAAAAGACATATACAAGCCTTATACGTTATTTACTGTACGTGTATAGTAAGGTATATGTGTTGTTCCTACCCTTCATTTTTCACTCAGTTACAACAATATTGCTAATCATAATCATACAGTGCTGCAATTCGTAACGTCAGTCATGATTTAAATAGCTTTCTATTAATATTATAACAACGTCTTCAGTAATAGGTACTGGGTTTTTACCTTCTCATCTAGAACATGTACCACAACCAGGACTGCACGTTAAAAGCTTACAGTCGTTGCAAGGAATATACAGAAGACCAAAGAGGAGAGCTCTATTCGCATATATTGGTTAAATGCATATTGTAGAATAAACCAGTCGTGTGCCTTTGTTCTGCTTAACACTGGAAGAGATAAATGGTGAGCAACTCCAATTTCACCTGAAGTTAAAATGTCCAATATTATCTCAAGATTAAAAACAGAGAGCTGAGGACATGGCTATTAATAACTATGAAGCAGCTAACTTGTATCAGATGTCAGGTGTTAAACGTAGACTCCATACAAAATTCATGTGAATTCCTTATTGCGGAGACTTTAGAGAAGTCTATGTGGTATTCCCCAAGCATGGAATGAATGCACCTGTAAGACAGGCTATGTTCCTGTCAGATTAAGTAAGGCAAAGCAAATCAAAAGCTTAAAGTTCCACTTTGCAGAAAAAAATAAAAACAAATCGTGTTTCCACCTTATGACCACACAATGAAAAAAAATGAGCATTGTAGCATTTGTTTCATGGCAAGGAAGTGAATCTGAGTGAAGTTCAACATTCTGATAACCGATTACCAACCTTTCACATCCACCTTTGCAGCTTCACATCAAGAAAGGTAAGCTTGATTAACGTACCACTCCACCGCTTTGACAAATCCAGTTTTTGTATTTGCACCAAAGCCATGATGACAAAGACTGAGATGGAATGAAGCAAAGCTGCTGTAAAAGAATCCTGAGATTGAAAGGTTTGCGAAGGCTTCGTGTTCGCCCTCTTCAGTTTTACAGACAACAAGCTAGAGTTCAGTGGCATGGAAGAGAGACGTTTACTCCAACCATATGACTGATAGGATTCTTATAAAGTACAATGAAAAGTGCAGATGAACACAAAATATCTGTTCATTTAGGGACTTTTTTTTGTTTAAATCAAATCAAAGGGTATTATTCATTTGTTTTAGTAAAAGTAATATAAGCACCCCTAATCAAAGTAACATAAATGGCCAAATATCCTTTTTTGGTGGTTTCATAACGAGGCCAACAACAACAACAAAAAAAAACAACTGTTACTGTAGAGCCAAAGTTCAGTTTTTATAAGCTGGGGATAAAATCTGTCAGATTTGCGAAGTCAAACCAAACACCAGTTGACAGTGGCAAGAAAGCTCACAAGGAGATGAGTTTGAAGGCCGCAGAAGACATCGTTCCCTTTACTTTTTCAACTTGAACGTGGATTGAGAAGGCCAAAAATAGTGCAAGAGGTAAATGCTAATAATCGCATGATCTAGGTCGGTAGCAGTGCTTATAAGTAATCGATAAGTGGGATGATGTTTCTCCTCTCAGAGAAAGTTGAGGAGACGAGAAGAGAGAGAAAGAGAGACAGAGAGTAAAGGGGGGAGGGGGAGAGAGAGAGAGAGAGAGAGAGAGAGAGAGAGAGACCAATTCACTTGGTCAAAACAGCAGATGTAAATAAGGGATTTTCCCTGCTCCCATTCTGTAGCAAGATACAACGGTCGCATGCCATTCTTTCTCAGCCCTATCCTTCCTCCACTCTCTTTTCCCATAATGCCTAGCTCTGTCCGTTTTCTCCCCTGATTTGGGTGCTGGATCAGGACGAGCCGCTGGAGCTATGAGCATCTCCGTCAGGCCACAGTGTGGCCGGCCGTCCTAAAGATTCAGTCAAGTGAGGGGATTGAAACTGCTCACTAACTAAGTTCTCATATTCGCTACTGTCCTCATCATCATCATCGTCATCATCGCGGTCTTCCTGGCCAATGGCGTGTCGGTTTAAAGAGTCGGAGCTGGAGCCGTCTCCGTTGCCCATGCCTATGCCTGGACTAGGTGAGGGATGTCCAGGTGAGCCCACGGCCTGGGGGCGAGGCAGCAGGATGGCACTGGGTGGGTCAGGTGCTAGCTCGTTGGTGTAAAGTGCCGCAGGCTCGGAGTTTGAATGCCAATCCAAGCTGGGCTCCAGTGGAGGGCTCTGAAGAGCCACGCGTGTCAGCGAGGGAGGAGATGAATCAGACAGAACCGAGTCATCCTGCAGCGAGTGGACGTCAGCATTTAGAGACTCCTGGTTTCCTGTGAAAGCAAGCAACATGGTGGATAAATCTGCAATGAATAACAATAGAATAACAGAAGCTATGGTAAGGCGATCTGATGTCTGCTGAAACACGTACTCCTCTCCTCTGCAGCAGTGCTACGCTTTCTCAGAGAAATCTCCTCTTTCAGCTTTTTAACCTCCTCCTGGATTTTCTCCTTCACTCGTTCGCTTTGATCCACCTCCGCACAAACAGCCTAGGAACAAAACGGAACAGTGTTACAGCGCCGTATCACATGCACACAATCCAGCCTACAAACAAGCTGGAATAAATAAAATCACTCTATAATGTAGAGAACATAATTGTACAATACTGAAGAAATTGTACAATACTGACGAAATTGCACAAATTGTAGAATTGCTAGAATATACAGACATAAGTTAGTTACCATAAAGTTTAGTTTATTTAGCTTTGGCAGCTGAAAGTACTGAAAGTACGTCTGTAACATAGCACAGAGCTAAACACTGAACTGAGACATCTGATCAAATACAGATGGCACTGTATAATACAGACAAGTTAGGTGGTCATTAAGAAGTGAATAAACATGCCCAAGAAAAGGTCAGTATCCACTGAAATAATTAGCTAACTAGCTAAAGTGCCAGCAAAACTGGTATAGATGAGCCTATGCAAAATACACAGGCTCCATAACAGTATGTGGTTTGCTATGGTGGCTGGCATGCCATGGGCCCCCTGGTTCATCTACAAACATCTTAGACAGGTGAATATTACTGTTGAACGCCTCCTTTTGGACGAGTTAAACCAGTTCATGTCCTGCATTCATTCTAATGGTTTTGGTCTCTTGTAACAGGTCAATACTCCACCACACACATGTCTAGAGATGCCAAATTATGGTAGTTTAATGTCATCTCTACAAATTCCATTTCTGACCATAATGCCATCACCTGGACAAGTGCGAGGGTGTTGCACAACACCAGAAATGACATAATATGGAAACCACTGGCACTCATAAGCACTTAAATGATACAATCATCTGTGAATTGTGGAGTGTGTTTTATGTATTGACTCACCTGCACTTTCTCCTGAAGTGCACTGTACACCTGAAAAATGGCTCGAATATCTTTCATCACTCCGTCCTTGTCAAAAAACTCAGCCCTTAAAATAAATGAAAACAGACAATTAACACAGGCTTTTTTTTTTTATATATACAGGCTTTCACCTAAGCCACCGTCCCATAGGATTTACACTTTTGAATTTCTTCCCTGTGGAGCCAAACCAGCCAATTCTGAGCAGTCCTGGTGTGACATGTTTCTGAGGGAAAGTACTGGCTCAGTGAACACTTTGGTTAATAATAAAAAGACATCATGTTGAGTCATTTTTACAGACTGTGAATGACCACTAGCTTGTTAAAAGGAATATTATTAGCAGATTCCTGTAGATGGTTTGTGGTAGCTTGTTCGTGCCTGATAAAACCATGTGCTAAAATTATGTAGGTGGAGTACTTAGGCACACGCAAAAAATGCTGAAAGCCTTAAAAGTAATTTAATTAAAGATTTATTTATTCAGAGCTTTAACATCATGTTTACCTGTCACATTCATGGCAGTAAAGGTTATTTTTTTTAGATTATTTTTATTTCCGTTGTTTTAGCTGGTAGTGTTTGTTCAGGGTCGATTTACAGCAGGTGTGCAGCAGGTCTCGCAGAGGGGAGGCACTTCATCCGTTATCAAGTGTGAATGTGTAAGGCAGGAGTGGCTAATGCGGCATCTGTTCTAAGCCACCTAGTCTTCTCTCTGCTCTAGTTTTTGTTTGAAAAAATGTTTTTGTTGGGGGCATATTTCATACAGTGTGTTTGTATACTGGCTACTTTATTCACTCTGCCATGAGTCTTATTATATATTATGTTCCCTCAAGAAGCATACAACTCCAGGCATGTGTTTTTGTTTTCTACTGGCCATCCATCCAATAATTTTGTAATGGATAATGATGTTGTCATGTACTGTGAATCATCTGTTTTGAACCCAATCAATGGCACAAGCTTTTTCACCAGGAGAATTTTATTTGTGTTCTGTGTGACTGTGGTTTTAGACTCACAACACTGAGTCACTGGGTTTTTAAGGTTGTTATAGCAAACAATACAATCTACACACTTAATTCTGAATACAAGCAGCAGAAATTCTTACCCATGTTCTTTAATAACACTGGCATAGTTCTTGGAGGTGTTAGGGACAGAAGACACTTTATACTCCTGCTGACTGGTGTTGCCCAGGTTTGGGATGCTCAGAGATATCCTCTGATTATACCTGCTGCAAGTCACATCACATACAAAAACCCCATCAGACACTATTAGAAATGTAAAATCTTTCAGCAGGTTTTTAGTCACTATAGTAGCTGAAAACAGAAGACATGTTGAATGTGGCTTTACCTTCTGTTAGGCCTGAAGAGAACATACTCTAGTGCATGTGTTGAACTGTTGGCTGTTGAGATGAAGCTGAAGAGAAGGAAGACGAGGTCTGGGATGCCCAGTATGTGCGTGAGCTGCTTATGGATCACCTGTTCCCTGAACGACATCTGCTGCTGCGTGTTCCTGCGGAACCGGTACCAGCCAATAACGTTCTGTAGGGCAAATATGAAAGGTCACTTATATAGCAGAGTGGTTAAAAAAATTCATCTAAGCTTCAAAAATAGCGAGTAAGCCAAATATCTAGCTATAGTAAAGACATAATCAGTTATAAACCTCAATACACAGAACTGAAAAAAAAAACAAACATCTGTTCATTCAGCGGTACAGCTTACTTTTCTTCTGTCTTTGAGGATTCGGTTGAGATTTTCTTCATTGACTTTACCTGCGTAGTCATAAAAGCTGAAACATACAGAAGGGTATCTGTTTGCACCAAACTCCAACGGCAGAGAATGTACATTGTGCTTGAAACCATTATGTGACTCCAATAAAGCATTCCCTGATACCCTGTACAGTGAACTTACTGTGGGTTAATATAGACTATAATTCTATTTTTAAAGCTGTAAGTCATTTATCATGGTTTTAGTGAATGTGTTCATACTCTACACCACCATCATCATCATCAGCAGCAAATCTCGAACTGAGGAAGTACAGGTTTTGGCCAAAAACTTGTCATATGTTGGGTTTCTCTTTAATTTATTAAAGAAATAAAGAACTAAAGGTCTGGGGTGATCATAAACTGAACAAATGAATGGGGAAACCAACATCACTTTAGTTAATAAAATACTTAAGCAGTCTTTGTGACTGAAAACACAATAATATTGATCCTTCATTCAAAGTCACTTAGACATTATCCTCTTGCCATCTTGTTCCTAAATCAGGTTCAACATGTCTACTTGGCATATTTATACATCTGAGAGCAACATAGGATGTTAATTGTGTTTATCCACTCATTATATCAGCCTTTATGTACATACATTGACTAATCCTGAATATTAACTAAACAGTATGATTTAAACCTTACCTAAAGAGCTGTGCACATGGTTCATGATTATGGACCTCTGAAAAGTAAGCAAAACATAAAACTAGGTTCAATTTTTACAACTGTAGAGATTCATCAAAAACTAAAATCAATTTCATACATTTGGCTTTACTGTCAGTATAACATAACCCCAGTGTTTATAAACCAACACAAATGCATACAAACTCTGCACTCTACATTGGAGATTATATCTTGCGTCCACTATATTTTGTGGTCAACTGAGTATCACACCCAGATGTGCAAAAACATCTCACTACAGATATAGTCACCTTTTACGGCGGTTATAATATCCTTTCTACTAGAGCATTAGTGAGGTTAAGCAATGATGTTGGGTGAAGAGGCCTGGGATGTTCAGTTGGGTTCAGGTCATGGCTCTGTGGAGGCTAGTGGGTTTCCTCTATACAAACCTTGGACAACCATAGCACTTGCTTTGTAAAAAGGGGGTAATGGTCATACTGGGCCTCTAAATTTGAGTTTAACACTACAGCATATTAAAGACATGTACTGTGATGTACTGTGACCGAGATCACAACACCCCTGCAGCAGGTAAACTGTGCAGAATAAGTATCCTAACCAAAAGCCACCTTAAAAATAAACCCTTTAATCGCCTTGTGTATTTCAAGGTGAGGTCCTTCTTTTATACCTACTTTATTATTATTTTTTTTAAAACATATGTATTTTAAATTGTTGTTTTTAAATTATTACCTGCTTATTTTGATAAATAAGGTGGTTAAATGTATATATGGTGTTTAAATTCAGCACTGTGTCCTGTTCTTTATTAAATATAATGAATTAAAATCAGTAATTACTGATAAACTGAACTGAAATATTTTTCGACTATATTGGCCAACGTTACATTCTATTCATGTGTACAGCTTTGTTGCAACAGTTTTGGGAAGAACCACATATGGATGTGATAGTCAGGTGTCCATACAGTGTATGTTGGTTGACAAAACTATATCCGAGTCATATTTAGAAAGACATGTCTAAACGCGCGCACACACACACACACACACACACACACACACACACACACACAACATATCTAGCCTTTTCCACCAATTAGCTCTTCACCATATTTAGATTTAGGTGTGGTCTAGAGTCCTGGATTATAAAAACAAAACATATGAAAGACCTATAAATCCATACAAACATGTCAGATTAGATCTACAATCTTCAGAATGAAAGCATTGCATTCCACATACAGTCTAGTGACAGTGATGTTGTAGTCTTATATAGCTTAACAGGCCATACACAAACTTTTTAAACACATATAAGGCCTGGCGTAATTAAGCCTGTCATGTCTCTGTTCTTATGCTTAGAAGACTTCAAACTTTTGTTCTGTAATCTCTCTTAAAAAGAGGACACGGTGGTTTCTTTGTTGTGTCTCTATTATCAGGAAAAATGTTTCAACATAGTTAGTGTTATATTTCAAAGGCCATGCTGAGAGAAAACAGCAAAACAAACTGCTGCGAGTGTGTTTTTATCAGCCTGATTTAATCTTTACTGTAAGTCATTGAACAGTCAGTGTCTCCACAAATAAAACACACCCAGTTCTGTAAAGTTGTAAAAATAAAGGCTTGATAGTTTAATGAAGAGCAGGAACACACCCATGACCCACTCTGTGCCTGCTCATGACCTACTTTTGGGATCTGCTGAGCAGATACACGGCCATGCGACTGCACCGACTAGAATTCATATCATATTTTCTCTCTGCTTCATTGCTCTTCTTGTGTATGTGCATATCTCTGAATCAATGCCGGCTCTTCTCCACAGCCTCTCTCAGTAATGGCTGCAACAGCAGTAAAATCTGTGCTCTGGCCATTTTCACCTTTATGATGATGAATACCTCATCATGAGCAAACTGTGTGTCTATACACTCTTTGAATGCTATGTCTTTTCATTTTAGGACATGTGAACAAACCTTCTGTGCCAAACTAGGCCAAAATGAAGAATTAAGCAAACACTTACTGCTTCTGTAGGATCTAGGAGGGTAAGTTCAATTCAATTTTATTTATATAGCGTTTTTAACAATGGACATTGTCCCAAAGCAGCTTCACAGAAATAATGAAAAGGGTTAAATATACATTGCAGCCTGGTACTGCTAATCAAATGCCCTTGATTAACTGATCAGCAGAAAGTTTTATAGAAACTTCTATAAAACCACAAGTTGGTCTCAGCAGTGATCATACAGAAGCTATTGTTGCTGCCTATTAATCTGGGAAGGGTTACAAGGCCATTTACAAAGTTTTTGAGATCCATCATTGTACAGTGAGAAACTCACAAATGTAAACCAATCAAGACAGTCAAGAAACTTTCCAGGAGTGAATGTTCTAGCAAAAAACAAACAAAAAAAAACAAACCTAAGGTCAGACTGCTTTTCTCTCATGGCTTCTCCATTTTGGTTCAAGTTTTGTTAGTTATCTGAGATTTTACTGAACTAACTTTAAGATCTGGGAACAAATTATGTTTTAGTGTGTTGTGATACGTAAAAATAGAGGATTCACGTTGTTTTTTACATGACTGTATGTCATGCTTACTGCGAAGATAAACTTGTACTATAACTACTCATTATAATGTTAAAATATATACCCATATATGCCTGTTTATGTCCACATGTAAGCAAAAGCAGATCAATAACAAGAAAAAAGGAAGCAATGTGAACGTAGTTGTTTTGCAGTCATTGGATTTTAGAAGAATGAATGAATGAATAAATAAATAAATTAATTAATTAATAAATCTAACAGCAGCAGCAGCAGACAGATATGTGGATACAGTGGTATTTTAATCAGTTAGTTAAAAGGTAAGAGGGCACTGATTTACCTACTATGTGCAGAAATTCTGACGTACTAATCTGAGAGTCACTTATGCTTAAAGTCTCCTCTTGCCTCACTTCCCCCAACAGGAATCCCTCCTGTAAAAAAAAAAAAACAAAAAACAAAACTGAAATCCCATTTTGCAATCGCAATACACATCATCTGAAGTGGCATGTGGGGAGTTCAGCTGGTTGATATATTTAGACAGACAGGCTGAAATTGAAAAAAAAACAACAACAACAACAACACAGTAAAGAATATTTGGCACTCCAACCTGGCAGGACAAAGTGGAAGCTCTAAGATGGCGTGTACTGCAATGACCAGTCTGAAACGTTGAACAGTGTTTTTTCCTTTTGCACGATAGGGAGCCATTAAGACAGGTGTGTGTTTAGGAATCACTGACAGGAAGAAAGACAGCTAAATGCCTGGCTGTCAGGAACCCTAGATTGCTAGGACAAATTAGCTCACGTCTAAGGTTGTGGTTTGTCAATCTGCGCCGACAAATGATTTACGAGTCCAGAATATTTGTGTCAAATCCCTTCTGACAGCTCTGACGTTAAATGACTATTTTCGGCTCTCCTTAACAACTTGCAGCAGTGTGAGGCCATCAGCTTAGTGTTTTACCTAATAACTCAAAATACTGTGTACAGATTTAAAGCAATGCTATTTTAAATTACCACATTCTAATGATTTAAATAAGACTGGCTAATGCGACATCTGAGTCGGATTACTTTTCCGTGCAGGTTATCTAGCAAGCAAATGTAAAAAAAATGTGACTAAAAGAGACTGAATGCTTATCTGTTCAGTTTTTAATCAGTTATTTCATGTTCTGTTATTCGGCCGTAATGTTCAATCATCCATCCATTAACACAAATTATATACAGTGTCTAAAAAGTCAGGAACAAATGAGAGAGAGCAGAGCTGCAACAATATCTGCATCATCGCTTTAATGCAGTGTTAGAAGGTGTACTGCATCTCTTATCTGAGAATGATGCCATCCTTATGTAGCTGTTGCCTTGGTCTGTGGTTGTGTCTACACATACCTTAACTTTTTTCTTTCAGTTTTAAAAAGGATGGCTCCTGAGTGGCGCAACAGGAAAAAACATTTGCCTTATCATCTAGAGAGTACAATTTCAAATCTTGATGATGTCCAGAGAGTCTAGTCAGCAGAATTGGCAATGCTCTCAGGAAGGGAGGGATGGCATACTTATTCTCCCACATCTATCACAGTGACACTAGCCAATGATGGGCAACTGTGAGCTCATACATACTGAAGTGGACGGAAATATTTCCTCTGAATTTGTTACACTTCCCCCTTACATTGTGCAAGAGTTGAGAAGTCGCAGTTGGCTGGCTTCACAAGCCTTGGAGGAAGTTTATGATAGCCGCAGCTCTTTCTGGTTGGTAGTTGTTATATGATAGGGGAGATACCTGATGATAGGAACAGGATATGACTAATGTAGGAGTGAAAATCACTGGGAAAAAAAAATAGAAAACAAAAGAAGACAAAAAAAACCTTTACGTATGAACATTAAAAAAAAACCGACCTGCGCTCTGAACTTGGCATATACATAACATTTAGCAAGCACATAATGTCATTGTAACCTTCTGGTCAATTGCCCAATCAAATCCATGAATGAATGAATAATGAATCGTTCAGGGTTTAGCTGCAGTATTAGTGCAAACCACACGGTGGCATTGTGCAAAAGAAAGTTTGATACCGCTGCAGTGATGAATGACAGTACCAAGAAGCACTGTTTATGTTGACTTCATTTTATATTAATGGCTTTTGTTTACCAGTAAGGAAAAAATAAGTGTAAACTAAAGTAAATCAATAATAAATACAAATTGATGTGTAGTTTAACTCCCACTGATTCCTGAATTTTCAGATACTCTGTCAGAAACCACAAAAGTCAAACTCAAATGATATAATACACAATCAAAATAACATTCAAATTCCTACTTCTAACAGAATGATGCTAACTCTACAGCTTCACATGGCAGGTTTATTCTTACAATCATTACATTCTGGATATACCATGTTATACCACACTGATTTCCTGCTTAATAACTCTAACACAACAACAACAGATTACAGTATGTGTGCATCCGAAAACACCTGGTAGATCATTATTTATAACAAGAAAAACAATCCTTCACAGTAACCATTTGGTGCTAAAACAAAGACTGACCACAGTAAAGGATTTGAGATGAAGGCATATTGTCGCTGTGGTGGTTCAAGTCTAGAAACGAGACTAACCTCAAACATGGCTGACTTCACCAAATCAAATCTTGCTCTGCTGCATTTTTTCAGATGACAACATCTGCCACACCACAGTTTCTGTCCTCACTGGTTGCTGTTGTGTAAAGCGCACTTATACAGAGCGGAAGTGAGGGAAACTTCACACTATGCTGACTATCTTAATCCAGGATCACATCAGTACCTAAACCCACTAAAAACACAGCATTACAGCAATACAACTTTTTGTATTAAATACACAAATGACAAGACCCTGTTAGTTTTACTGACTGCTTGACATCTATCGGAGCTGAAACAAACCACTGTGTGTCGTGTTCCTTGTTGAGGATTGGTGTACTTCTGGAGTACTATTCATGGATTTGGCCACCCTGTAATACACACTGACAATTCAGACACTTTATTTCTTCTTTCTGTCAAAGCAGACTTGTGTATGGTGTTGTGCTGTCCTAAAGTAGAGTGACAATAAAATCCTCAGGTTAAAAACAGGTCCACTATGAACTTCTGAAATGGACAAGAGAATTTAATAGGAATGGAAAGGCATCAGGAAAGCATATGATCCACATGAAACCTGCTGTAGTGGTGACATGAAGTGTATTACACAATAATATAAGCCAGGCTTATAGAAGGGCTTCACTTCCTTGTCTATTTAGCTACACAACCACTGAAAGTGTATGCTTGTGAATGGTTTATGACAGGTCATAAGACAACTGATAAGAGAGCAGGTAACTACTAAAGTAGCTGCACTTTCAGGAAACCTGCCCAGAACAAGTCTGATTCAGTCAACCATTATAATACTGCATGTAAAAGTTAGCAGGCTAGTCAAGTAGACAGCTCTAATGGTTACCAGGTCACCATTCATATAACACACACCAGGTCATGTCTGTAAATCCTGACATGACACACATGACAGGTTATTTAGCTATTAGCTAAAACACGCTGCTAGCTCTTAGCCGCTAGCCTGCTGTCATCGCCTATCATAAGCAACAGCGGGAGAGTTGACTAGCTCGCTAGCTAGCGTTACCTAGCACACACACCAGGAAGACCGGACCCCGGCTAATAACATCCTACCAAAGGCCCTGCATTTTACAATACCGGAAGGTTTTGCACTAAAAGCGCTCCGTACTTACATGGTCGGAGTTGCTGTTAGCGCTGTGATAACACACAGAACTAAAAGTATAACCCGAAATCGACGCCGCCATGATGGAAACATACCCGCCTCTCCCACAATGCCTTGCGCACGCGCTCCTCACAGATGTTTGGCGATGACGTCAGCCCGTTAATGATAGATGTGCTGTGGAGAAAGTCGGCCAAGGTTCCTGTGTATGTCGTTACAGGGACCTTAGTTAGTGTTAACTAGAGTAAAATTGACTTCTTGGGTAAGAAAGTACCGAGTCCATTGTGAAATGGTTTCCTACGAACAACCAATTAGTGGTAACACTGTGACAGTGTGTTGTGTTTGCTGGGATGTAATGGGGCCCTATACTGGTGGCCCTTTTTGAACCCATCTCATTTTGTACTCATGTTTCCACATGACTTGTGCAGCATCCTATATGAGTTGATGACTGCTATAAAATGGTCACAGTCTGGGGCCACAATTGATCACACATGTTGGGGTCTATATAAATATATTTTTTTTGGACCCCTAATTGGTTCTATATAGGTCCCAGTATAGACACAGACCATGATCTTCATTCAAAACCATTTCAGACCCATCTCATTTTGTCCTTTGCTTCCATGTTGGACCCACTAAAACCCATCAGATAGCCCAAAATAAATCTATCTGGGCAACCCCATGTAAAACCAAGCTAGTTCAAAGCTAGTTTCATGTGTGTGTGTGTGTGTGTGTGTGTGTGTGTGTGTGTGTGTTGTGTTCTGTACAGGGTGTATTCCCACTCCACTGTTCCTGTAATCCACAGAGACCCTGAACTGCACAAGTTCACAAGTGAAAATTAAAGAATAAATTAGTGACTAGTTAAAATTGGCTTCCTTTGCATACTTTTAAGCATTTTTAAAATAATTTAATTATTTTATTTTTGATTATTTTATTTCTAATGTATTTTATAGTCAATTTAAATTACAGAAAGATAATTATAACTCACTAGTCAAGGATGTTTTCCGGACTTTTAATTTGAAAATGTGATTTTTCATACATGCAAAAAAAAAAAGGCTTAATACTAAAAGCTTTGTTAATTAAAATAAATGATCTTGTTAAAGTTTGCTGCTGAATATCTGGTGAAGATTTGTGTGTATTGTGTGTGTATTGTGTGTACATGGTAGATAGAACCGGATACAGTGTCAGTGAGTTACTTTTATTATGAAAAAGGTTCAGTGCCATGTTTTAAAGCTTCAGTGATGGCTTCAGAGAGCTCACATGTTCAGGAGAGCAGCGCAGGAGTGTGTACCGGCTCTGGAGAGGATTTTACACCATCACAACTTGGAACAAAAGAATAGTGAGCATTCTAATATTTAAAAAATGTTTTCACCACTTTGTAGAGTTTATACATTCATCTGAGCACATTTGGATGTTATTAACACCTCCTCATTTCTCTGTTTCCTCTGAAATGCACATTTACACAACAGTATACTGTATAATCTTAAATACTAAGTAAATACTCACTTTAAGGTGTCACGTGATCATATATGCTCGTGCATTAGTGTCAAGTCCTAATCACTGCAGTCATTTTATTATTTTTCCCCATTAAGTATGTGTTATTTTAGAACCACAACATTTGTACTGAGTCACTACTAAAATGTAATTATGGTTATATTAATGAACACTTTATTTACACTGATTATTCTAGTAATATGTTATTTTCACCACCCCTCTAATGCAATAAAAGTATATTTGTCAGAACTGTCAGACTGAACATATTAAAGTGTGCTTAAATTATTCTTATAATATTATGACTGTGCTTATTTATCACATGTGTGTATATCATTAAAGGACATTTTAATAATTTGACAGATCAGACAAATAGACTTGTGGTGAAAATAACATGACTAGTATACTCAGTCTTACTTACTAAGTGTAACTTTACTAATTTTGATTTTATTTATAAGTAAAGTACTCTAACATAAGTACTTTTAAGCAAAACCCTGTATAATAACTAGTATAATGTGATTATTGGTTAATTTTACAGCTGGAAAGTGAAATGTGTAATATTAGTGTACCTGTAGTCACACAGTTAGTAAAACATACCCAAATATGAACAAAAACGGATTTGATTAAATCTTCTTGCAAAGGTTGAAATTGAAACATAGACAGTATTTCTGAGTGCCAGTCTGTGTGGTGGAATAAAAAAAAGACAAAAACCCAACCACAGTTTTACTGTAATAGTTGATGGTAAATATGGTTATTGTATAGTTAACTATAATTCTACCATGGACTACTAAGGTATCGTATGGTAACTTTGCTTATACTATGATTCAGCCATATTTTTACTATGGTAGTTTATAGTAACTCTGGTTATTGTATATCCACGATTCTACTATGAACTTTTAAGGTATCTTATGGTAACTATGTTTATACACTGTACAATGTGATATATACTACAGTAACCATGTCATACGATTCTTTGCAAAAACAAAAAAAAACAATGGATAATATGCCATGGAAAACCATGGTTGATTGACTTAATTTTGTAGGTCAGAATTGACAATAATAATAATAATAATAATAATAACACATTTATTATGAGTAGTAGTAGTAGTATTAATATTACACAGCATGACTATGAAGTGCTGACCATTGTTTTCCTCCTCCTAGCTGGGAAAATGCCTACAGAAGGGAACTCCATACCTACAGAGACATTGGCGATGTTGGTGAAATATGGTAATGTCCTCCCTTATCATGTGTGATATTCCTTTTTCATGGATTGGATTTGGATTGAGTTTTTTAAATGGTATAGTTAAGAATCGAAACTACATACGGCTGTGGCCAGGTACCGGCTGGTCAGGCTAATAGACCTTTCTGTATGCACTAGCTGCAGGGTTTAGAATAAATTGAAACTAGATTTATCACAAATGATCAGACAGTCTCGATAGTCCAATGCATTTCGTTTTCTCTGCCCTCAGGTTTGGGGAGGGAAGTATGACCCGTGTTATCCGATGGATGGAGAAACAGAATACACTTGAAAATGCTGCCATACTGGACATTGGCACTGGAAATGGTGTCTTCCTTGTAGAACTGGTATGTCGCAATAAACCAATGCAGTGAATTGCACCAAACATCAATGTTTTAAAATGATACAGTTTTTTTTAAAAAATAATTTCTGTTAAGGCCAAGAATGGTTTTATGAATCTGACTGGAATAGATTATTCCAGTTCTTCAGTAGAGCTCGCAACAAACGTCCTGGCAGAAGAGGGCTTAACAAACGTTAAAGTTCAGGTAAGATGTCTACATTGGTTGATATATGAGATTGTTTAATATCATGGTTTTAATCATGTTTCAGTATTTCCTTTTAGTGGTTAGACATTAACTCGAGCCCCAGTAAGCATTTAAAGAAAAAGAAAAACAATGAGAATTGAATATAACTCTGACTTAATGAGATTGTCCTGTTCTGTTTATCTAGGTCTGGATTTTATAAAAGTATAATTATATTATATGGCCAAAAGTTTGTGAAGATATTCACAATATATGAATATATATCAATATATGAACCTTAGAATAGTATAGAATGTCTTTGAATTCTGTAGTAATTATAATTATAATTATAATTATAATTCCCATCTTCACTGGAACTATAAGCCTAAACCTGTTCCATTTTGTCCCTGCGCAAAATGAGCTCTATAAAGACTGAGCACAGAGCCCTGAACTCAACTACACCGAACACCTTTGGGATGAGCTGGAATGCTAACTGCTACTCTTCCAAGGCCTCCTTGTTTAACATCAGTGCCTGACCTCACTAATGCACTTGTGGTTAAATGAACACCAATTTACAGCTATACTTCAAGATCTAGTGAAAAAATCTTCCCAGAACAGTGGAAGGTATTATAAGTGCAAAGAGGAAATAAATCTGGAATGACATGTTTAGCGAACACATGGGTTTGATGATCAGGTGTGCACAAACTTTTAGCCATTCAGTGTATCCATGGCATCTTGGGAGAAAAATAAGATATCAGTGTGTCCGAATTCTGCAAGTGTTTTTGTTTAAAAGCCTAGCGAAAATTGAAATGTAAATAAAAACATTTCTACATCATCATTTATTACTTTTATTGCATGCCTACTTAAAGAACGCATAAATATATTTCACCAAGATGATGTAGAAATGTTTTTATTTACATTTTAATTTTGTCCAGGCTTTTGGCAGTCACATAAAATAAATAGGGAGCCAATTTAATAAAAGTGGCTAGAAAAATAGTTTTCGTTTTAATGTTCATTCTTTTTATTTTGTTTATTACATGTTAAATTAAACCAATATGTAGCAGTGTACTGGTGGCTCCTTAACTGAGAGCTAACCAGACTTTAATACACTGGCCTCCACACATGTCCACCCAGACATGGACATGGATAGTCTATAGAACACCATATTTCTACACATGTATAACCCATTTCCATCATTTCTGTAAAGCTGCTTTGGGACAATGTCCATTGTTAAAAGTGCTATACAATTGACTTGAAATGAATAACTATTAATCTACTCTGTATTCACTCTTTTATATAATTGCAGGAGCAGGATTTTCTGAACCTCAGCCCAGAGCTGAAAGGGTTCGACTTGTGTATAGACAAGGGCACTTTTGATGCCATTAGCTTGAACCCGGAAAACAGAGAAATGGCAAAACTCCAGTACGTGTCCTCACTGAGAGCAGCTCTAAATCCACAGGGATATTTCATCATCACCTCATGTAACTGGACCAAAGAGCAGCTGCTGCAGATCTTCAGCCCAGGTACAGGAGCAAAAGTGAACTTTAAAGTAGAACAACTTGATATATGCAAAAGAAAAGAGAAAAGGAAGCCATTATCGTCTCATTTGATAAAGAGTAAAACGTAAAAGTAGCAGTAGAACAGGCTGAAAATTCATTTCACTTTTATTGGGGTATCTGATTCCAACAGCACATTTCTAGAGGGCATCATGTGTAATATAACACTGCAGCCGGAGTGCAGACATTACATTGTTTGGCCAAATTGCTAGAATTTGTTTTAAACTGATCACTGATATCAGTCTTCCAGACACTTCTATGGTATAGATTGCTGTTTTGTACCTGGTAAAGTAGAATGTAATTGTGTATCCTTTATTGTTTTCAGTGAAATTATTATATATAATGGTATAGAATAGCATTATAGATACCACTCTCTGCACAGCTCAGAAAACACAAGCATGCAATTAAAGTACCATTATAATTGTGGCGTTGAGGACCACATGCATTTGATTCATAGAAACTGTTGAAAGGCTAATAGCTAATAGCTAATAATAATAGTAATAATAGTAGTTGTTGTTTGTTGTTGTTGTTGTTATTATTATTATTCTACCTATAAAACAGCAGCATTTTTTTTATATATGTCTGTTTGTTAGTTATGTCTCTTTCTATGTATTGCTGTCTCATTTAGCTGTGTATCTTCCAGGTTTCGAGTTGCTACAAGAGCTGCCTACTCCACGTTTTCAGTTCGGTGGTGTAACGGGGAACAGCGTCACAGCTTTGGTTCTCAAAAGACTCTGATGTTGCACTTTTGTTTTAATGTGTCTTTGGAACTGATTTGTACATTTGTAAATGCCTCACTGTCTTTCTTGCATAAAAAAGTACTTTACATGCTCTGCGTCTGTGTTCAGTGTTATATAGTCACTTAGAATTGTGTTATTTTACTGATATATATTGACATCCTTTTACTCTATAATTATGAGGAAAGCTCATTATCTATCCGTATATGACTGTATATGACTACCGTATATGACTGGGTATGTCTGTTTTATATACCCAGATATTGACTAGGTGCATGTAGTGTAGTGATGTTTAAGCAGAACCACCTGAGGGCACTATTCACCAACCAACTGCCCGAACCACTTGCATTATAAACTGCAGCTGTATCACATTTGGTTGAACAACCACTCACACACACACACAAAAATCAATTTGTAGACACATCCTTAGTTTTTTGTGTGATGTTATGCTCTTGAATTCTTGATTTTGATTGGTCAGAAGGTGTTAATTTATTGTTCATAGGGGCACAGCAAGATAGCTCTGATTTTTATTCAAATCATGGGTGTAGATCAATGCCTTTATTTGAATAGGTTATCCATACTATAGTATAGCAGATGCACAACATAAACATGTAGTTACTAATATGTCTTCAGTGTCACCACTTTGTACTAAGGGACAAAAATGAATATTTGGAACCCAGGAAAGTCTTCAGAACAGAACATTTACAATTAGAAAATAAATTTAAGACAGAAAAAGAGGAGAACCTGGTGAGTAAAAGACTATACCTATAATATTGATAATATTGACAGGAACATGATTGTTCAACAACGTTACCTATATGTTAAATATGTTGTTTAATGGATTAAATGTAAAATATGCCTTTCATTAATAACTAAAACATTGTAACTGCTGTGGTATAAGAGGAATAATATACAAAACTCATCCCTTGATTGTTTTTCTATAAATGCATGGCCCTAAGCATGTGTGTGTATACAGTGTCTTGTATACAGTAGATCAAAAATACCCTCAAGGAGACGAACATAATAATTATTATAAGATAATTTTGACCTTGTGAGGACATTTGGCTGGTACTTAGAAGGAAAGTGTTTAAATAGATAAAGTTTTTTTTTTTTTACTGAAGGTAAATCTAGAATTAGATTAAGTTGGTCACAGTGTTAATTAGATTCATTAATAATTATGTCAGTGTCCTCACAAGAACTGCATAACAGAACTGTGTGTGTATTTATATATGCCTGTGTCTATCCAGCTAATGGAAACAATCACCATATAATAATAGTGTTTGGGTTTTTTAACTGTTTTGTAGCACTACAGTGACACTGATATAGTAGTGTATGTATTACTGGTATGAGTATATGAAGTGCAGCTCTTAAAAACTATGTGCGTTTACTAGCAATCATCTCACTCTATCAGTGTCATTCTCACATCACAGAACTGCTGTTCGCTGAATACTGATGTGTTTAAACACTCATACTGTGACGACGCACACTATCATGACTGTCAATGCTGAGGACATCTGCCATCCAATTTGTGACCAGGTATATTGACGTGTATAAATAAGCTCCTGTCTCTTTCTGTAGGCTATAGAAGCCTAGTAGAAACGCCTACTTAGATCACACTGTGACAGCCTGGAAAAAAAACCCACTACATCATCAGAAAGGCTTTTCCTTCTTGAATAATGCATAGAATCTCTGGAAGCAGCTCTAATGTCGCTGCAGCCGTTGTTCTGGGACATTTCACTTTTTATTATCATTTTAATATTTTACCAATAGTCATAGTGAAGTCTTAATGAAGATGACTGAACTTTTTTAATATTCAATTTTAATGTTTCTGTAATATTGGCTAGTCTCTTATATGTCTCTCATCTATTAGTTGTCACATCCTCTCAGTCCTGTCACTATCATGAGCAGTATACACTGACAAATGTCATGGGATATACATAGCAATATGTACTGTAAATGAATTATGAAGTGGTGTAACCTCAGGGGATGGTTTGGGGTATGCCAATGAGGCTGAACACTGGTCAGCATAGTAATGGCAAGGCAACGTGAATTGGATAGATGTCACAATTGATATTTGAACGTGTGTGGGCATTAAACATTCCATGTATCATGTGTATACCAGGAATACTTCATAGAAGGCATTACCACCCACAGTGGACAGATCACTGGTGCTTAATGATTATGACCGGCT
Source organism: Duopalatinus emarginatus (assembly GCA_028565595.1). Classification (NCBI taxonomy): domain Eukaryota; kingdom Metazoa; phylum Chordata; class Actinopteri; order Siluriformes; family Pimelodidae; genus Duopalatinus; species Duopalatinus emarginatus. The sequence goes on along the minus strand of JAOVVF010000002.1, from coordinate 8,326,078 downwards.
TCCATGAAATATAGGAGCAGAAGACCCACCAGAGTGCCCTTTATGACACCAGACACACTTGTAAGCAGCTAACTGGACCCTGGAGGATTGGCAACATGTAGTGTGGTCCAATGAGCCACAATATAAATAGTTTCTTGCTTATGGTATGGTTTGTGTGTGGCACAGACCCCATAAAGTCATAGACCACAGATGTCAACAATTCACTATGCAGGCTGGTGGTGATTTCATACTGGTGTCGGTTATGGTATGGACTGGGTCCGCTGGTCTGCCTCAACATGTTGCACTGCTGGGTGACCATTTGCAGACCTTCATGTGTCCCTACATCTGGCCCAAGTTATCTGGAATTTGTTCATTCTGGAGAATTCTGGCAAAAAGTGTGGCCTGCACATTCGCCCTACATTTATGGGATGTGGTGGAAAGGTCCATTTGCATCTAAGATCTTGCATCTATAAATACCATGAATATATGGGTTCATACGCAGATTGCATGGCTCTTCCATCCACTGCACTTCACTATAGCTGCACTTCACTGTGCTTGAGGAGGTCTTATGTAATACTAGATCCTGTCCTATGACCTTTGGCATGGCAGTGTAATATTAAAACTGCTCTGGATAAAGACAGACCACAAATGACAATTGAGGGCATAACCGACAGTGAGATGACATGCACAGACATTCAGGTGGTTTTGCACAGACTTTAAAGTTCAACTGAGGCAATATCATCATGGTACATTTTCCATTCTAATAAGTGTGGGAGAGAGATTTAGTCAGCCCTTTCTCCATTCCATAAATATAATATCTAAAACATCACTGCACATCAGAGCATATCTTTGCTGATAAATGTTTATGACTTCTGGCATTCAGCCTCATTTAAAAAAAAAAAAAAAAAAAGCCAGATGCATTCATCATATAAACCTAGCTCCTTAAGTGCTGTAGCAATAAACCATTGATTTGAAATGTACCAGTTTAAGTACTGAAGTCTTGGTGCACTGGAGGAGAGTTAAACGTCTTCTTCTTCTTTTGGAACCTCTTTGTTCTGGTCATGGTTATGGTGGATCTGGAGCCTATCACAAGGTCACTTGGCACAACATGGGAATACACACTTCTTTTTAGGGCAGTATGCATGCACTCATTCACATTTAGCAGCAATTTTACACAGCCAGTCCACCTAGTGTTATGTTCTTGTGTGGTAGGAGGAGATCACAGTGAACCACTGTATCACCCATGAGCAAGGCAACCGCTCAGATAAAACTGGAAGCAGATAATGGATAGAGATTTGTGTGAAATAAGCCAGCCAAATGTATCGATGTTTTGCAATGTTTTTATCTAGTCATAAGACATAAGTTTAAGTCATAAATTTATGATCTCGATCAAGAGAAACATATAGTAGAATATTCATTAAAGTCTCTGAAGCATCACAGTGTAACAGGAGTATTTACGTGTGGCTGTTGATGGCAAATGGCTCCAATGTAAAACCACTATTCATGGTATAATTTCCTTAGCTGAACTATTGCAATTGTTAAACATTTTTTTAATATGACTTTACCTGGTTTATCGCCTTGGAGTTTACTATGGAGTTTACTTACTGGTTACTAACCTTTTCTTTGCTAATTAAAAAAAAAGCTAGATTATAATGTATTAAATGTTTTTGCTCCGCAGAAAGTCTGAATATTACAGCCTCCACATCTTAGATATTATACAAGAGAGATTGTGCATCAAAATAAATTTTTTACAATCCAACCAGCATGCACAGTATGAAATTGAGGCAGTTGAGACATTTCAACCTCCCTTGTTTAATCATTGTGTGATCAGTACGGCTCCCAAAGTCCTACTGCTATGGAAGCCTCAAGCAGTGTCTAATCATACCAAAAAAATCTCTCAACACTGATTACAAAGTGTGTTAACTCTGGTTTTCTCTGCACATTTTGACACAGACCATATCATATGTACTGTAAAACTGTCTTCACATATCAGGCTTAGCAAATTTTCTTACTTGATGTAATTCAAAATTTGCAGAAATATAAGGCTAAAGGTATGCTGCTATCTGATCATCACGTCCACATACATCCCTGAAACCATCACATCCAGACACACACACACACACACACACACACACAAACATACACACACAAAGACATAACATACCTCTACCATAGGCAACTCGATTTACAGCATTGACATTTACAATGAGACCCTCTGGTGGACATTTTAGACACTCAGAGTGGCCTTTATTATAACATTATAGAGTGGCCTTTTTATTGTGGCCAATCTATGGCACACCTACACAATAATCATGCTGTCCAATCAGCACCTTGATATGCCACACCTGTGAGGTGGATGGATTATCTCAGAAAAGGAGAAGTGCTCACTAACACAGATTTAGACAAATTTTCACAATATTTGAGAGAAAAAGGCCTTTTGTGTGCATAGAAAAAAAGTCTTAGATTTTGAATTCAGCTCATGAAAAATGGGAGCAAAAACAAAAGTGTTGTGTTTATAATTTTGGTCAGGATATATACACTACATACTGTAGCAATATGTATGCTACTGTGATGCTGCAATTTCTTTTGGAATGAATTATTATTATATCTTCTTCTATGGCTGTTGAACATCTCTTTTTAAAACCATAGCCATAAAAATGGAGTTGGTTCTCCGTCTGTTGCAAAAACATCCTCCTTTTCTCTGGGAAGACTTTCCACTAGTATCTTTAAGTGTGACTTTTGAGATTTGGTACTTGGCCACTTGATTTCAGGTTGCAACAGTTTAAGGAAGGCCCACTGCTCTGGACACTCTGGACAGTTTATTTTTTTTTAAATAAGCCAATCAAATCTTTCACCCTCATCGTATATCTGATATAGAGGTTTGCCACTGAATAAATCACTGCTTGTAATAATGGATGCTTTAAAATTGCACGACAAGTCATGATTTATCTGTGACTTTTTTAAAGGTCCACATTGTTGTATAAATGTCTCAGAGGTAACGGATTGTTTCACAGGTGACAACTTAAATGGGGGAGAATTACCATCACCTCTCTCGCTTCTGTCTTTCCCTGGGTCATTTTTAAGGACGGAGTTAGACAGCAGCACCTGATAAGACAGTGACCAAGCATTGAGGCTGCTGTGGAGTGCTACCACAGCAACAGGGAAAGAACAATAACAGAGTGGCTTTGGGCCATAACACAGCATCGGCTTAAAGTGAGAGGGAGGAATTCCTCTATGTGTCTTATGTTATTACGCTGTCCCCTGCCAGCAGGAAAATGAAATGAAAAACAAAGACCTTAAAATGCCCCTCATTTGATATTCTTTCTGCTCCTCATAGATTTATAATAACACTGAAAGTGGCAAAACCTAAACCTAAAACTATTTCATGCACCAACTACATGATTTATCTAGCTGTTTTTAACAAGAAAAACAGGGGTTATTGAACAGGGGCTTGTGAAAGACAAGTTAGGATTAATTTACTAATTGAATGGTTTAGTCACTTAGTTAGGTATGAGTTCAGTCATCTAGGTTACACTGGACTTACCAACCAACCAGAAAAACGAACATAATAAAACAATCCAGCCAACCAACAACAAATAGACAAGCAAGTAAGCAAACAAACAGACTAATAAAAAACAGCCCAACCGACAAAGTAAGCAACCAAGCAACAAACAAACAAACAAAATAAGATCTGCCGAACCAACCAAGAATATACAAGCAAGCAAACAAACAAACAAACAAACAAATAAAAACCACCCAACAAACAAACAAGAACAACAACAAAAAACACAACCAACCAACAATAAAAAGACAAACATACAGACAAATATTTCTACACAATGCAACAAACACACAAACAAAATAAAAACAACCCACCCAACCAACCAACCTGTACTGACTTAAGTTCCTGAAAGCTCATAGAGATCACATGAGTCTTTTGCCACCTCTTCCCAGTCAGCTAAACTTACTCTGTTCATATATCTGCTTCTGATGAAACTGAAGATAGCTTCACTGAGCCCATGCCTGTCCTGACCCTATGGAGGGCATTACCAGCACTTGATCTGAGCTCCAGCCCGACCCTGGTCCCAGCAAGGACTTCAGCAACTTCTCTGCCCAAGTTTCCACCTAACCCAGATCTGAGAAAAGACATCACCAGCTCTCTGCCCAAGTCGTCACCTGATCCAGAATGGAAATGCCATGCCTATTGTCAAGACAGAGAAAACGGCCTAACATGCTATGTTCTAATCGAGACTGTGGAAGCAGCCAAGGGAAGCTGCCTACCTGGCTGTTGTGGTCAACGGTAAGACTATGGCACATGGCTATTTAAGCCCTGGGCTTGTGTCTGCATGTTGCAGTTAATTGGGCTTTACATGACACTATTCTGGACTTTCGTATAGTATCTCTTGGTATTTAGTTTCATGTGCCTAGTTTTCCTTTGAGTTTATGTTTGGTACTCTTTATGTGTTTTGGATTCACTTATTAAATGCTTCATGCAATTGCATTCTAACCTTCGCCATATATTTTTATATATACACTCACACCAGCATACCAACCAACCAACCAACCAACCAAAAAACAAAATCAATCAATCAATCAATCAAAGCAATATTAATAAAATAACTATTTATTTCTATTATTCACATTTTAACTTATTTATACATTGTACATGATTACTTATTTTGAATGGAAATTTCAAAAGCCTATTAAACTGTGAAATTGTGTCTGTGTAGAAAATGTGTGTGTAATATCATCTGGGCTAGATTATACATGCAGTGATAAAATGTTTCATTATATGTTTATTAGCAGTACATCCAACTGGTGAATATCTCATTTTACACCACTAGCATTTTCGTCTATTTGTGTGTATTGGTGTATGTCATTTTTGCTGCTGTGAACAATGTATTAATACACAAAAATGTTATAAGTAACCTAAAGTACATAAAAGATCAGGTTCAGTTCCACCCATATACTATTTACTCTAAGCTATTCCATTTCAAACTCCAGTACAAGCCAAGTATACTTCAACTTTATGTAAAAGGCATTGTGAAGTAGTGTTTTTATGACTGGGGCAGCCATGGCCTAACACTGAGGGAATTGGTCTTGTAATCGGAAGGTCCTGGGTTTGATCCCTGCATAGGGCAAGACATGCTACTACCCCACCCCCATTTAATGTTGAGTCCTGTGTATTTATTGTATATTGTCCTGTTTATTTATTGTAAATTGTCTGGCATCATTGAACAAGCTACTGCACTCATGCACTTTACATTCTACTGTGTAGCCTATTGTTCTGTGTAGCACCTTGGTCCTGGAGGAACGTTGTTTCGTTTCACTATGTACTGTACAACACTGTATATGG
>JAOVVF010000002.1:8273710-8299196 GCA_028565595.1 Duopalatinus emarginatus | reverse complement strand
GCGGATCTGCATTAGCTGTGAATAATTCACAATACATCTGGAAAAAAAAACATGACTGATCCACCTACTGTCTGCCATGAAAACAGAGCTGACACATGCAGTAGCCTATTTGTTCTTGTTCTCAACACACACACACACACACACACACACACACACACACACACACACACACAGTTGATCGTTTTGTATTTGTTAAGGAGATAACAAGCTTTTATATCAGTGGAACTTCTGAAACTATCCTTGGATCTAAGTCTGTTTGTGGGTGTACTTACATGCTGAAACCCGACAGATGGTCCTCAGTGTTGAAGCCTGAACAGCACAAAGAAAGTCTTTCCAAGTAATGACTGCTTCAAATTATCATGTTTCTGTTGCTGTTAAAGCACCCTTGCTTTTGGCATAGCTTGTGCACATTTCTTCCCAACTTAATTTAGTTAATATAGTTTGCATTTCTTCATCTACCAGGATTCCCACTACAAGGCAGAAATGTTCAAATAACCAAGGACAAATAAATCCGAGGCAGGCAGAAAGCCCTAACATTTGAGTAAAATATACCCAACCCTTAACCATCTGGAAGTTGTCATGGAATTGCAGATGGATACAAATGCAGGACTGCTTTATTATTTAAAACACAGGTATACAAATCCTGGTAGGAGAACACTGAGCATTACTTCTTAAAGAGTCTTTGTCTATAGTCTGTATTTATTTACAGATGTACAGACTAGTACTTTGGTGAGTGTGAACATGCCAACATCCAAATCCAAATATCCTCACACTGTTGGTAAATTTCACATAATCTTGACCAATTTGGACTAATCTTAACTAATCTTGCACCGTTAAGAAAAACATTTCAAATTAACACTTGCTTGTTATTGCCAGGATTGACTTTTTTTGTAGCCTCTGCTGCAGTGATGTCTCTGAACCCAATGACGTCCAATGAACCCAAGCACAAACACACCTCATCAATGAAGTCATGAATGCATACATAAAGCAGAATTGGAGACTGGAATATAAGTGAAACTATCAATAATGGCATCTGATCTCACACAGCTGGTATATCACCTTGCCATACAGCATCACACTACAAATCCAAAGATAACCGACAACCAGTATAACACAGCTTTTAATAATGTAAAACTGCATGAAAGAATGATGCATGATGATCTTTCATCTGGGCAGTCTTGTCAATACATTTTCTGTTGAAATCCACTGATCCATGAATGAATTCTTTTTCACTTTGACTTTCATTCAGTTTGATTCATTATATTGCTTTGCTATTAGTAGTGTCTAACAAAACTGTAATGGCTAGGTGTGTGGCAATGCAGATACACAATGTTTACCAAACGTCATGACGAAGGTGTATGTCAATTTACCACATGGTTCTTTATTGAAAGCGTGTGTGCACGTGTGCGAAGGTGGTTTGCACTGCTGTATTAGTTAAAGGAACACTGATGGGCCGGCCACATGCTCACCAAACAAAGGCTGCGTCCGTAATTGCATACTTCCGTACTGAACAGTATGTGAAAACAGTATGCGAGCATGACTACTGTGTCCGAATGTGCAGTATGCATCAAGCAGTACGCGAAAAGTTTCGGGAGACATTTTGCAGTACGCGAACTGGGCACACTGTTCTATCCTATAATGCAATTCGAGCAGCGCAGATGTTCGGAACTGAGGAGGAGCAACATAAAAGTATTTTTATTTTAATAATTTCTATATTAATATTTTCTTCTGAGGTAAAAAAAAAAAATTTTAGGGTTAAAAAAAGTAAATTTGGGGATTTAAAAAACCTCTGTGATGTGACGTCATGTGTCACATGACACTGAAAAGATGGCAGATCTAGTGCGTCTAAGGTTGTGCATACTGCTCGCTCACATACTGAAATTGCATACTGCTTTAACGGTAAAACAGTGCATACTGGTTCTAATTCAGTATGCACTGCTTGAGTACGCGATTTCGGACGCAGCCAAAGTCTACTAAGGAAAATACTGGCAGGTACAGGAAAAAATGTATCAGACAGCTACATGTAATCAATATTTTATTACAATATTAGTTATAGAGAAAAATACATATTTATTACTTGTTACAGTGAATTAGTGATTATGTCATGCACTGCTCCACAGAGACCTGGTCCCACCGGGGACACCCTGCTTTGCTGATAAACCTGGATCTAAAACACTTTCTAAACTGGACTGTAAAGTTTTTAGCTAGATGACTAATGTGTAAATGTATCAAAATACTGTTGGCTTTTAGCCACTAATGTAGTTCCCTTTCAAGAAATGTAAAGGCTGAGCACCACCTAATGAACACCTCTGGTGATTTCACATTGTTCTAGATACTGGAATATACAGACATTAATTAAAATGAAAACAGCAGCCTAATTTGCTTTAAAATGGACGATTTTGGTTAAATTTACAAAAAGAAAAAAAAAACCCGAGCTCGCTACAGAAATTCGCAGCGCGTGACGTCACTGGGGGAACACAGTGAAGAGCGCACGGTAAAACAACCACAATGACTGGTTCTTCAGATTCCGACCAAATTTTGGAATTAGATGAAGAGGGGACTGGATATGAAAACCAGGAAAAGACACCATTCCGTTTTGAGCCAGAGGAAGAAGAAACTGAGCCAGTTGTCAGAACTGGGAATTCTGAATTAGTTATTCATTATACTGAAAAATGGTCCGAAAAGTAAAAAGAAAATCAAATGAACCTTTTAACATGTCTATTAATAATAATAATAATAATAATAATAATAATAATAATTATTATTATTATTATTATTATTATTATTATTATTATTATTATTATTATTATTATTAATTATTATTATTATTATTATTATTATTATTATTAATTGCATGGGTGTTTGATTAGTAAGCTGGTTATTTCTCATTTTACTAGCTTGGGGCCTGGGGCATGTTTCCAGTTCAATATAAGGACGTGGTTTATAGGAAGGTTTTCACATTTACACTACGTAGCGTTAGTGATGTCACTGATTTATAGTAAGGTTTTCATACTACACTATGAATCACTGTGATATAACTAGTGTTACGTTAGTCTAGTATATTTCGAGCCACCGAACTTAACGCTACCAAGTCAAACTAATGTTAGCTAACATCAGCTAAAATAGGTGAAGTAATTCCACTTACCGTTTACCTCCATGTACACAGAGCCTCCTGAACACCTCATGTTGGTTGGAAAAGCGCTAGGCTTAAGATCTTAATTCCGGCCGTGTAATGAGCACTACAGGTGACGCAGTGACAGGATGGATCTGTGTGTCACTTTAATTTAACAAATTTAGTTCACTTTTCTCATAAATCTGGATCTTTTGGTCAGAGGTGCACTGTACACAGAATTACTGCGGCCAAATACAACACATCTTTTCACTGTTTTTGCTTTAAGTTAAACGCAGCTGTACTGTTGTTTTCCCCCATCTACGTCACAAGCGCGCCGCTCCGAAAGTTTCCAAACAGGGTGGGCGGGGATAACAACCTTTAAGCCGTATTTATTTAATTTATAAAGGATAAAATGTTTTCTGACTATCGATTATCACAAGTTACGTACTCAGGTCCCTCTGTGTGTATGTATTTGACACTTTGATATTAGGTGGTGCTTAGACTTTAAACCCAGATTTAACTTTATTAGTATTTATATTAAAGAACATGTGTTCAGGTTCATGTTTGAGGTGCGTCACATGCATTCATTTGAGTGTAGAAGATGTCTGATGGCAGAGCTGAGGTGTGCAGCATTTTCAGCTGATACTATTGCCATGAAGTCGATGGGACACAAGCCTACATCTTCCCTCTTACAGAATGTAAAATGCAAAGGAAGGTGAATTCTGAACTCTAATTGACCTTCCTTTAGTCTCCATGGTGATCGATCTTTCCATGAAACCAAGTTGCCTGACTGTTCTGCTCCTCAATCGTGCCTAAGGCAGAGACATATGTAATATCCATACACATTATTTCAGTACAGAGCAGGATGTTTTATACCTGGCTCCATGTTGTGCAGGCTTTTACTGGAGGAAAACCCCAAACTCTGGCCCTAGTGAGCGCGTAGTTTGATGGTTTGCTTGGATGGATGCTGAAGATCATATAATTGTGGTATGAAAACAAAGCACATAGGTGTATACTGGTATATACACACAGTATTAGTCCCTCGTTTGTGCTCCAAATATCTTTAGCTGCTTTGGGAAGTTGGCGTGGCCTAAATCAGAATGGGTTTGTATTTGCACTGCTAGCATTTGTCTCTGACTGTTTCTCAACTACTGATATTTTTTTTATAATTGTAGGGTGAGTCAAAAATGATCTTAACTTTTAATCAACTTTCAGAAAAGACAAATACATTATTTTCTGACATCATCTTATACACTTTGTCCATCTGTCAACTTTTTGTATTTTCCTCATTAAAAAAAACTGTAAGCCACAAAGGCATTGCTGTCTTCACCTCTTTATCAGACATGAATCTTCATCCTCTTAGGGCTTCTTCCAGGGGACCCACCAGTTAACAGTCCGAGCTTTAGTGAGCATCTCACTGTAATGAGCACTGATGATTGTAGAACCTTTTTGACTGCAAATATATTTAAACCAAATATATTTGGTTTAATACTATGTGTTTTCTCTACAGACCAAACATTACATTTACAAAGTTACATTTACCAATTATTCATATATGACTGATTTATATAATTAACAACATGAGTAGAATTATGAACAGAAGTAGACAGATTTATCCTAAATATATTACAGATGTTTTCCCTCCACAGTGTCACATGCTGCGTTTCCAACTGACATAAGAATAATATAAGGCAGTTCTTTTTTCCCATTTTAATTAGATTGTATTGAACTTGTAAATTTTAAGGCAATGACGACAATCCAAGTGTTGCTTGCTAGTGGCGCTTGAATGACTTTTCCTTTAGATGGGATAGTGGGAGAGGACCCAAACATAATTTATATCATAAAATTCATTTTACAGCAACAAAAACAATAAAGATTTTAATTAGTGCTCATTTAAGTGCTTAAAAGGAAGAGGTGAGGGTTTAGTCTTTTTTTAAGGACAGCCGTGACTCAGCTGTTCAGAGAGCCAGGGGAGGTTCATTCCACCACAAAGACGACTGCAAATACAGAGAAAAGTTTTGATTTATATAATTGTATCTTCATTGATGGCAGACTGAGATACGCTAGGGGCGCGAAGGGACCATAGTGCAGGACAGAGTCTGGTAAGCGCCTTCAGGTAGGTAGGGTTTTCTTTTATGATTTTTGGCAAGTATCGGTGAGGTGATGTGGGAGAACTGAAAACAGATCATGCAAGCTGCAGTCAGTTCTGGGATCAGATGGCATCTAGGGGCAAAACTGCCAGGAGTAAGTTGTAGTAGACCAATACTGAGATATTAAGACACTTAACAAGTCCAGATTAACCCCAAGCTAGAGTGTGTATGATTGATTATTTTTAATTAATTCATGTATAGTGAAAGAATTAACGCTAGGTCTTTAAAGCCATTAATAACGCTAAATTGGGACACAAACATACATTGTTTACAAAAGGTTTTTTAAAGCAGAGTTTATTTTATAAATTTATCAGGAGAAATCATAGGTGACATTATAACATGTCATGTATATTAAAGCCTCAAGTCTAACAAACTTGTAAAAATCCTGTATATGTACACAGACGTTTTCAAACACACAGCAGCATGTACTGTAAATAATAACTTCCTGACTCATGCAATGAGTCTTATCGCATCATCCTCATCTCTGAAATGTGTAACAGGCGCCTCATTATGCAAAACTGATAACAAATGCCAGGAAAGTGTGACCTCCACTTCATAGGCCACTGCTAAGATTAACTGATATGAGTGAAGACAGACCAATGGGCATCATCCCTTTATGATACTTAGGAGCAAGGTTCACACCACGTATGACATGTGATGGATATTTATAATTCTTAAGGCAACCCTACACTTAAGAGCAGAGGTTCTGTACTGGTGGATCATGGAGTCTTTAGGAATGGGTGAATGACTGGGAAGTTTTGTATAAAAGTACGTCAAAATGGAAAACCATGAAGAAATATGACAATAAAGCAAACTGTAGTGCAAAATGTATAAAAGAGCTGTTGCTGTTGCTATAGCCAATAGAAATTCATCATGTCATGTTGTGCATCCAATCAAATTCTGTCCATTTTTGTGTTTCATCTGTAAACAGTTGGTTCTAACATTGATAAATAGAGGGAAAGTGCATCTTCCTTAAAAGCATAAAAAACCTTTGCAAGGCAAATTAATATAAGGCTAAGATAAAGTAAGGAAATATGGTTTTACTTGCACACAACGCATGCTTGTGGTCTTGGTTTGTGCAGACCACAGTGTGTTTTATGCAGTGTGTTATTGGCTATGGAATGCATTAAACCAATAAAAAACAAAAGCTATTTGGAGACAAAACGCTAAAGTCATTAATGCTAGGGTACACAAATGTAGCTCAATTTTGTTGTGTCTGACAAATTTCCAGCACAGGATGCGAATATGACCACCAGGACACGTGACGTAATCAAAGAACAGCGATGTGGCGTCTGGGATGCCCCTCAATAACCCTGATAAAAAGTCTAGCAGTCAGGTGTCAATCTTTTTTATCTTTTCGCCTAGATTGACGTCCCACACGACATATTTCTTCATGTTCCTTGAACTTTGCAACCCTCACGCAAGAATGTGAACAATGATTGGATGGCGTCAAACATGTAGTGTTGCCAGTCTCCTGAACAAGTCACAGTACACTATTGTTGTCTAATCAGACATCATGGATGACAAAAATATAAATAAAGTCAAGCCAGTTAAAAAAAAACACTGAAACCTCAAAAAATAGAATATAAATATACAAAAATAGGTGCAGTAATCAGGAGCAAATATTTCATGCATTGTTCCCTTGCATTACAGAATGTAAAAAGACCCACACAATTGCAGAGCATCTTGTTTTACCTGCTGCAATTGACATGACCAGAGAACTTCTCATACAGTTGAACAAAAATCCTGTGATACTTTAAAAGTGAAAGCGAAGTATTCCTACTGTGCTTGCACACAGAGGAATGTGACCTCCGCATGTAACCCATCCATGCAGTGAAACACAAACACACACCAGTGAACACTAGGGGGCAGTGAAGACACTTGCCCAAACTATGTGCCCAGGGAGCAATTGGGGGAGATAGGTGCATTGCTCAAGAGCACCGCAGTCATGTCTTGCCATTGTCTGTGCAGGGAGTGAACCCAGGACCTTCCGGTCACAAGACCAGTTCCCTAACCACTAGGCCACCGATGTCCCTGAGATCATATTTGTAGTATTATGCCAGTGTTCCAGCCACAATACCTGATCAGGGGAAAAGTTTCCGAATACAGGTAAAATAATTTGACATTGATGGTATTTGGCAGACACCCTTTTAGAGAGCAATCAAGCTGTTGAGGGTTAAAGGCTGAGCTCAGGGGCCCAGCAATGTTAGGATTTGACTTGCAATCTTCCCAAACTTAAACACAAAACTTTTTCTTCCAAGAGCTGTAAGGGACACACACTGTGTTCACACCCAGGGGCAGGAAGATTGAGCACCAGCACATGATGATGTCAACTTCAGGTGTAATGTATACTGGGAAGCATCTACTTTAATCTTCCAGTGTGATGCTTGAAGGTGATGAGCAACAGGAAATAGGTATTTAATGGACTGATTCAATTTTCACTAGGGCCAGTGACGCTGTGGCTCCACCACTGACTCAGACTACCCCTGATGTCATGACTGGCTTTAATTTGAATAATGCCTGTGGTTCCCAGTTATTATCACACCACAGACATCCATTTACATGTAAGACTGTTGGAGAGAGGGGAGAATGACAACGCTGTGTAAGATTCATTTAAAACAATTTGTTCAAATTAATTTTGTTTTATCAGCAGTTTGTGCTTTAAGGGATTAAATAGGGTAAGTAAGTAAATAAATATGCATGTTGTTTAGTCATTCCCATTTTTCTGAGAACTAAGCAGCATTGTTATAAATTGCTAATAACCAGGCATCAGGGGAAGAACAAAATATGCCAGAAAAGGCCAACACCAACTTTAGCGTAGCTAAAATGGTTAAAGCAAGATACAATGATGGGTAACTATAGAATTGAGGCAATCAACATTACTGAAGGCAGGCAGACTGTGAGCCCAGCAGGTTCACCTTAACAGAGTAAGCACTAAGGAAACGTACCCAGAATTGTGGAGCTGAGTCAACGAGCTGAGAGAAAACCACAAGGAACAAAAACTAAATAAAGGGGCCAGATGCAATCCAGTTTGAAGTGCGACAGAAATTGAACACGACCCTCATTGAAGAAGTGGTGCTTTTATTGCATTTATTTTTAGCACATTCTGTACAAGGAGAACAGATACAAGAAAATAGAGAGATGGATGCAGCTGAGGAGAAACTGGAAAAAGGTGACACAGGAATGAAGGTGGGACTAAAGATAGTGTGGGAGAAGGGGAAGCGGAAGCTCGGCAAACTATGAAACCTAACACGCTTTTTGCAGTGCAGAAAATAGAAGAAGAAGAGGAGAAAGAAAGAAAAAAACCCAGATTTTTTTAAAGACAGTCAATCTGTCATCCTCTTATCCGTTTTTCCATCAGGAAAGCATTTTGTCTGGAGTTGTTCTGGAATCATTGGAAGGCAGGAATACCCTCCACTGATCAGGGTGCCAATCCATCGCAGAGTATCACACACACACACACACACACACACACATAGGGCAATTTAGCACATCCAATTCGCCTATCGTGTGTGTTTTTCTGGAGGTGGGAGGAAACCGGAGCACTGGGCAAAAAAAAAAAAAAAAAACTGGACATGAGAGGAAAAACAACAAACTCCACACAGAAAGAGACCAGAGCAAGGATCAAACCGAAACCCACAACCCCAGATCCCTGGAGCTGTGTAACACACACACACACACACACACTACCTGCTGCGCCACAGTGCCGCCCTCAGCTTTTTTAAGAATACATTTAAATATGTCTGACAATTGACTAGAGGGCTGAAAGAATAGGAAGTCAGAAGCACTGATATAAATTTGAATGCACTGAATTCATTCATTTGTTCATTTATCTTCAGTAACCTCTTCATACTGGTCAGGGTCAAGGTGGATCCAGGAGCCCATTCCAGGAACACTGAGAGTGAAGCAGGAATACTCCCTGTATAGGATGTAGTGCAGGTACAACACTGAGTCACACCTACATGCAATTTAGAGTAGGCAGTTCACCTTCTAGCAGGTTTTTGGGAGGTGGAAGGAAATCCTGGAGGAATCCTATGAGGATAAGATAAGATGCATGTGAAACTCATGTGAACTGGGAATCCTGGACTGGTGAGATGGCAGTGCTACCTGATACTCCAATACAAATGATACCTTAACCTGCTTATAGTAGCAGGAAAGTATCAATTCCCACATTCGATGCTGTTTCTGAGTTCATTTTCTCTCTTTTAGTTTTGGTCAACAATACTCTATTAGGACAGCATTATATAAGGGAGAGGTCCCCCAAGGGAAGGGGGGGGTATTTTGCAATATTGACCAGCTTGGTGTACATTATCCTGTTTATTACATGGCTCCTCATTAAAGAAATCAATAATTGGACACAGAATATTGATTTAAAAATGACTTGATTGGTTCCACTGAAATACAGTCTGTTTGATTCTGCATACATAGCAGTGTAAGTTAATAACCTAACCAACAACCTAGCCAAAGAGTAGCCTACATAGTCTTATAATTCCTATATATTAAAATTTATTTTCGTCCATGTTGTTAGAGTAACTTTTTGCCACAGGGTCTCACTGATGTTGTTACAAAATTGACCAAACATCTTTGTGTAGCTTGTTTTGATTGGACATGGTCCTCCAGAGTCTATGATCATAACTGTATCCATAGCAACGGTCTGTTATTCAGATATAATGGACTGGAGAATGCCGTAATTGAGCAATCAGATCATTTGGCAGTGTTTTTCATCACTTAGAAATTTCCTGCCAAAATTACCTGCTGGTTTTGTCAAACCCATCGGTAGTCTGATGATTTTAGTCTTATCTGAATCGACATCTCTGTGACTTTCCTGGCAGACTATACCTCTTGCTCTCTGGTTCCTCCATGCTGATATTTAAGTGATTCTTAATATCCATAGTGCGATAACAGGGGAAACATGTCAAACAGCCAAACAAGTGCCAAATAGACCAGCAAGAAATGACGTGATTCAGTAAGCTGCATGTACGTAGCTCTGAAATGCAAGCCACCTGAAAATATCTAATCACAACCATGTGGCATTGCTGTTTCTGACTCTCACTTTTATAGTGCCTACCGTTAAGCATTTCTCTTTTTTTAGGTTGGTTGATTTTCATTTAAAGTTGGTGTTCCTGATCACCTTAATATCAATAGAGCATGTCAGGTTTCATTTCTGCTTTTTTTTTTTCTTAAATAGATATAAAGGTTAAAGTATACCGTTGAATGCTTGTCTTTAAGGAAGCAAGTGAGACATGACTTCATCTTGGCCATTATGTGACCTTCTCGTGCTCTGTCTGTGCTCTTTTCATGCTTGCTTCTGCTTCGTAAGGACATACGTGCATCTTTTTACTTTGCCTCTGTCCAATCATTAAATATTTCTGTAGTTAGATTTGCTTAGTTTAGCACTGTACAATGTGTGTGAAAACCCAATCATACAACATTTTACCTTATATGTACTAACTCTCTATTCTTGAGATGTGTTGTATCACTATATAAACCCTACCATTATCTTCTTTAAACGAGTCACTGATTCACTGCATCCTGACTTGTGATTCTCCAAGCTCAGAGAGAAACTGGATGGCTGAGAGTTAAAAGACAGATTGAACATTGAGATCAACTTCTCTTCACTATTGTAGCGTACAATGTTATTTTTTTAATTTGATACCTAAACACAGTAAATTACTGTAAACTGTATATATATATTTTGATTCAGACAAATTGTGATATGATTTTAATGGTGGGAAATCAACTGTTGATATAAGCAGCAGTTTGCTATCAACAATTCATTCTTACTTCTAGAAACCTGTTAAAATAAAACATATTGTATGCCATTACAATATTCCACTTTTAATATGCTAATCTTAAACCTGCTGACCATTTTGTTTGCAGTAGTTGCTTGAAAGCTAATTGCTGGTTTGGTGTAAAATCTCCAGTCTCTTAAACAGGTAACACTTTAAATTACAGCCAGCTAATTACTGGGTAAGTACAGAGTAAGTACCTCTTAAGTAAGCTGTAAGATAAAAGAAGTACAGAGTAAATAAAGGGTATGATACTAGAAGTATGAGGTTATTACTGAGTATATTAAAAACATTTTACAAATAAGTCACGTAACTACGTTCCAAATCCATTGTGGTTCTAAACATTATTATAGATTACAAAGTTGAATTAAAAGTACGGCTAAACAGTGTAAAATATCTAAGAAGTATGTGATGATGACTATTGTGGTAAGTCACATGTCCTGAACATATTTTAGCTAGTAATGAGTACAAAGCACCATGAAGCTTTGCTAGTGTCTGTAATGGAAGTAATGTTCTTCCCTGTTTGTGCATAGTGAGTAATTTTAAAGAATTTATAATTACATTCAGAATGAATTGAAAATAGTAGCTGCGTTCTTTATTTATAAAAAAAATGACAGTAATAATCACTTGTATAGACTGTCATACTTTTAATACTATTATACTTAACAGGTACTTGGTCTGTACTTATTTGTGCATTATTTGTGAAATGTTTGTAATATACTCAGTAATAACCTAATACTTCTAGTGTCATACCCTTTACTGACTCTGTACTTATTTTTTCTTACACCTTACTTAACAGGTACTTACTCTGTACTTACCCAGTAATTAGCGGGCTGTGATTTATAGTGTTACCCTTAAACATATCATTTAATAACAAGGTTCATGTACAGCAGATGTTTTATATAGTCATCTTGATACTATAAACTTGATTACACAAACACTCCACCTCCACTTCTGCTCAATTAATCAGCCAGAAACAACAGAACTAGAATAGAATGGGCTGTTTACATCCATTCAGGCCCATATGTAAGACTTCTGGAATGAGTCCCTTAGCCAACCAAGTGCCAAAATGACCAGTATGAAATTATATAATTCAATAAGTAGTATAAGCTCTTTATACAGTAGCTCTGAAAGGCCATCTGAAAATATCTAATCACAGCCACTGCTGTTTCTGAGTTGCAATTTTATAATGCCTACCATTTAGCATTGCTCATCTTTTTAGGCTGGTTGATTTTTCACTTAAAGTTGTTCTTCCTGGTCATCATATAAGCTTAAATACAATCGTTTATATTGTAAAACATCATAGTAACACAGCACTTTGGTATTGTAACACATCGATGCTCCTCTGCCCACCCTCCAGGATTTGTACACTTTAAGAACCAGGAAAACAATCATTCACACAGGAGCAGTTACTTTCTATATGTTATTTCCCTCATACATAGCTGGCCAGTATCATATACTAGGCCATGGATTAAGACAATTATTACTCCCTGCTTCACATCAACAATACTGTATTGAACAAATCACAAATTCATTTCCAGATTATTGTTGTTTGTACTACCACGCACACTTACACATTTTGTATCTTGTTTATTTATACAGTATAAAACCTGTATATTGTTTGTACTGTATATTATGTATTGTCTATAAATTATACTTATACTGTCTGAATAATATTAGTATTTCTAGAGAGTTGCCAATGACACATACTTGGCCAAAAAATCCAACAAGGCTTTCTAGGTTATTCAGCTGGTAAATTATCATGTAATTCTTTAAAAACTGAGAGGAACCCAATAAATAGGGCCATCTGTCTCCACTATCTCAGACATCTTTGCTGTTGTATAATCATTTGGTGCCTGAATGCAGACCTTTGGCAAGAAACTGTTTTCTTTTGACGGACTTTTGAGATTTGAAATCTTAATAAAATGTGCATTGTCTGTTATTAAGCTTAGTCTTCAGTCTTCTGTACTCAAGTACTGTAACAAGATTACATGAGCATGGCACAGCAGTATCAGACAGAACATCTGTTCTAACCACCAGAGTGAAAGCAAATCCACCTAAGCAGGCCCAAAAGGAGATCATAGTCAGCCCGCAGATGGCTGGGTAGCACTCAGTCTTCACCAGGAGTATACATACTTTACGTTGTTTACACTAATGAGCATGTAATTTGGCACAAGTAACACATATCCATACAGGCCATAGCTTTGATTTTGTAATTCATCATCTCTGTAGGTCCCATCTACTGAGAGCTTGCTGGATTTTTTTCCCCAAATGATTATAATGATGTGCTGACTGAGCAACCAGATGCTAGTCATTCATGGTATATGACACTGCTTATACACTGAAAACAAGAAAACATTTTATTTTACTTCTGAAAAAAAGTGATTGTAGTTTTTATATAACATTAGCTAGCATTGTCAGATATCTGTGACAATAATATGAGCATAACTCTTTCTAATCTTCAGCAGAACTTAAGAAGGTGGTCCGCTCTATAAGTTGTAATTTATTATAAATAAAAAACCCTACAAAAACCCATATCTAAGAAACTGTTACAATTTGGAATTTCCACCTGAATGTTTTTTCTCAGTTGGAGAAAGGGAATTATGTTTTACTGCAAATTTCCTAATGATGTGAATGCAGCATTAGCATGCAAGTGAACACTAATGATCAACAAACAATGTACTCATTTTTTAAGCCTTAAATAGGCCTATCTAATTTTAATCTTACATGGCTGTGACACAGTGGGTAGTACTGCCGCCTCACAGCCCCAGGGTTCCTAGTTCCCAGCCATGCTGAGACAATTTGGGTCTTCAAGAGAGGAGACACGTCAACGATCGATATAAATGCGACTCGTAGTAGAGGATCTAGCTAGATTACCGGCAAAGCGACGCTCTATTTAGTATATGTTATCATTATTAAGTAATAAATAATTAATTTTATATATGAGCTGATATTTGCTGATGTATGCCTCCTCTGCTATTTTTCTAGAGCGCTAAAGTGTTTTTTTCTATATTGAATATGAAATATTATGTATAATTATACATAGTACATAGTACAAGGTCACAGCTTCCACAAACAATTCTGTCTTTCTTTTGTTGTTGTCATGTACCACCCAAGCAACCTATCGTTCTTTATGTAAACATTTCGTGTGTCATATGTTGTTTTGGTTAATTGTTTATATTTTAGTTATTTTTATCAAAGTCTGTATATGCATCGGTCCTCGCCTCTCTATTTGTGATAGTGAACAACAAATAGAATAGCATAGATAGAGGCAGGTAATCAGGAAACAGAAACCAAAATGAGAAACAATCGCTTGGTCATGCAAACAAACAATAGTGAGCATTTTACACTGGGTTGATTTTAAGGTCAGGTTATGCAGGTTGTGGTATGATAGTGTACAGGTGTGCATGATTAGATCTTGAGTGAAGGCAAACCTATCAATTGGGTTGTGTACTGGTCATTGTTTTATGTGTTAATGGAAGTGGACAGCTAATCTGCCTTGCCAATGTAATGTTGATTTTTTTCTCCACAATTGAATTGCATGCATTGTTATATATTGCTATTAAAAATAATACATTTCTACCTTTCTACCTATTTTATTTTCCTAGTCTGTCTTTAAAAAATTCTAATCATTTCTCTGCCTAAGTTCTAGTAAAGAGGAATTTAAAGTAAAGACGAAGCTTTCACACTTACACAAATTTAACTCATTCGTCTTCAGTAACAGCTTTGGTCACAGTCCTTCTGGAGTCTATCCCAGGAACATTAAGAGGTGGGAATAAACCCTCCTCCACACACAGGGGCAGTTTAGGGTTGCCAAATCCAAACGCTTGTTTAAATGGAAGGAAATTGTAAAAACCCAGAAGAAACCCACACAGAGCTAACCCAAGCTCAGATTCAAGCTGATAAACCAGTGATACCCGCTACACCGCTGTGCTGCCCACTTTCACAATTATGAAAACAATTTTCACTGTCTTTACTGTTCATATACAGAAAGTACAAGCATTGCTTGTCTCTAAATCAGAGTGGGGTAAGAAACATGGTAAGAACCCGCATTTCCAATTGGCTTACGGATTAGAGCACTTTATAAATAAGTAGCTAGTTGTAGTATTAGTGCTGATAATGCATTACCAGTAAGATTGGTATCTTTAGCATTAGTAGACTGTAGATTCAAGTAGACTGAATGAACTGGTAAGCTAAGGCATAGATCCCATACTGGAGGTTATTTGCTCTGGTTCCCCCAAAAATAGTGTAGTTTAATGTGTTTATGTCCAGGTCAAACCAGTTTAATTCAGTTTTATCTATCTACCACTTTTAGCAATGGATAATTTCCAAAAGCAGCTTTAACAGAATATAAAATCCAGATTTTATATATTCATTTTATACCAGATGAGTAAACTCAGCAGAAGAAACCTTGAGAGGAGCCTGATTTAAATGGGAACCCATCCTCATTTAGGATTTGATGCCAGACAGTCTGGTTATGAGTAATCATTATATAGTGCAAATTCATTGTAGTTTTAAACATAAAGTCTGATTTTGATTCATTTTGTTACTGATAGAAAGTAAAGCTGTTCAGTCCTAGTTTTCTTGTGATAACTGTTTATATCGACCACAGTCCAAATCCAAATACATGGTTTCTAGTTTCTAAGTCTTTAACACAGATTATTAGGGGTGCATTTTATGTAATGGTTAGAGGGGAAAAATCTTCCTTATCTTCTTTAATGCAAGTAGTTTTGGTTTGCATTTCCTGTGTGCTATTACACTTTGTTGTGGAAGTGGTGGGTGTTGTGTAAATGGCTGATAGCCTTGTATTGTGCAGGCAGTGAGTCATTCATGTCCCCATCTCTTGGTGGACAGGTGGTCCTTCACCATCACTGCATAAACCCAGTAAATTTGACAAACATCTGTTCACCTCTGTAGGCTTCACTTAGCTGTAAAAAGGAAAAAATAAAAAACAGTTATAGAGTGAAAGCAGTGGCTGTATACAACTACACATTCAAATACATTCAGCCGGATGCCATTTTGTGCCCAAATGAACTGTGCCTGACGGAGCATTTGGGCATCATCATTGCTTTGCAGTGTTGAACATAGGCCTGCACTTTGTGTAAAAAAGTTCAAGTGGATGAGTGCAGGCTAGCACTGAGGTTAATGCGCTGTCTGTTCTTTTCTGTGATCGGCGTGACAATGCGCTGATTGTAATTGCAAAGCTCTAATAACGAGGAGGTGCTCTGGTGCTAATTAACTCTCGAATGCAGATTACAGGAGAAGAGGCGAGAGGCAAACAGAGAGGCGGCCCACTCTCATGCACACATACACACACGCGCACACAGTTCATAAGTTAAGATGGGCAACTTTGATGGACTATGTATATTACCATACTAAATACTATGCCACGTGTTCTTGTGCAGTCTCAATACACATTTAAATCACAAACAGAGAATCTATTCTAACCATATTGTATAAAGAATGTAAAAATATTTTGCGTTGGACCTAATAATTTAAAAAGAAAATCACTTCAGAGGAACTGCTAGAATGAAAGCATAATTGGTTAATTGCCTACGCTCACACTTATCACACTTAAAACAGTTTCTATAGTAACAGGGGACTTGCAGGTAGGTATCTGTGAACAGTTTGGTTGCATTTTGCAAACTGTATCCACAATCAGTAAGTCTGCAGCACCTTTAGTGTGTGGGATCATGCTGTAGGGTCTTGAGGTGTAAACACTCACTTAATTTCAATAAGTGCTTCATCTTGGTCAGAGTCACAGTGGATTCTGAGCTGATTTGGCATCAGGCAAAAATACATGCTGAATAGAACGTATGTAAGTCTACTGCACTTACATCTAGGTGGCAATTTAATTTATCCAATCCACCGACTGACAAGTTTTTGTTAGGTGGGTGGAAACTAAACAATCTGGAAGAAACCCACAGGGACCCTTTAGGTGAGGTGGCAACGCTATCAATTGTGCTAGTGTGCTACCATCATTCTAACAAATTACAGCAAAACAAATTATGTTTTTTCTCATTATGTCAAACTGAGATTTGTTTATTCAAGAGACTCTGCAGTCAGTAAACTCTATAAAAACCTTTTACTAAATTAAGGCTATGGCTGTGTTAATATTTTAGTACATTTCTGGGCCAAGGTTTAATGGTAATTTATTGATTCTAGTCATATTCACAACATTTTCCTTGTCAAAACAAAGATCTATAATCAGTATTCAGTGTCTCTAGCTAGCTAAGTTAACTGAGTAAACGTACTGACCAACTTTCTATAGTAGCTCTTCAATCATTTATCATTATAAATGCAGGATTGACAGTGTTGCTCTACTGAATATCAGCATGGCTGTGATTTCCTACAGACACGGGCATATTAAGTAACATTATAGCCAAATCTTTTGTTTATTTTTGCCCTATTATTGAATGAAGAAGCCACACTCACTTTACAGCATGTTAGCTACCTGTCTCACATTGATTTGTATATTGCACCTGTTGAAGGTGCTTCTGGTGTAAATGCCTTCCTTTCTTCCTTTTCATCTTTAGCTGACAAACTATTATATTTTAAGTTAAAAGTTATAATGTGTTATCTGCTCTTGATGTCACTAACTCGACTCTGGTAAGTTTTTTAAACTAGGAGATGGAATTTTTCATGGCAAACATGGTTGAGGGAAGTGACACACACAATGAAATGTTCCAGTGCAGTCATAAGAAATATAGATAGCCTTGGAACGCGTCTCGATCCATCAAATTAGTGGACCATAACTAACTGTCATATAACAAACTATACAGTCCTGGAGATTTAGTAGCTAATATTAAATCACTATTCTCACAAAATTGTAATGAATTACAACGACAAAATTGTTTTTCCAATATTAAACTACTGCGTGAACAACACAGAACCAGAGAGTTGGTCAGGGGCAAAAAGTAAGTCAGCAATTTAGAAAGAGGGTCAAAAATACCAAAAAATTCAAGGAAAAGGCAAAAGCAATACAAAACAACACTATTGAAAAATTAATAGCTATATGACATATGATATGATACGATATGATATAATATGACTCACATGATATAATTAACATTGTTTTATGCAGGTTCAATGGAAAGAAGTGAGTGTAACTGAGAAAGTGGTTTTGGGTGTAAGGTTCAAGAGAGGACACCCTCTAACCTAACATTAGTTAGTAAGTTAGTAAGTACTTGATAATTAGGGCAGACCAGGGACAGTTGTAACATGGGACGGTTGTAACACCTTGAATTCCTCCAATCAGAAACACGCTAGAGTGATTACACATGCACATGCTCAGTTAGAATGTCTTCTTGCTAACAAAAAAGGAGCCACTTTTAAAACTCCAAGAGAAATTTATCACCAAAAGGTAAACAGTTAACTTTTTTGAATACTGTTCTGAGATATTCTCTAATGTCTAGAAATCCAAACAAGTATTATTAGAATCACTGTTTTGTAAGTTAAAAGTAGAAATGATTAACATTTGTCAAAGTAGCAGTGGTGGCAACTGATGGCAGCTGGTGATATTGGGACGGTTGTAATGTCCAACTGAACCAAGTAGTCAGTGACTTTCATTTATATTTTAAGAACGAAATCATCCAAATAAATCATTTAATCTGTATGTTGCTTCACACCATAGCTATAAGAGGTCATTGTTTACCCTAGCAACTGCTTGACAACAACATTATTATAAAAAAAAGAATGAGGCCAATGTTAGATAAATGAAACAATATATAATACGCTTATGTGTTAGGCCTACATAAACTAAATTACCAAGTTAATACTAATCACACTTTTTTGAGGATGTGCGTGTTCTACTCATTAAACAATTTTCTTGCATTATAATTTGATGACTTCCTATCTTTTTTGTCATGTAGTGTGAAAGAAAGTAATAATTAGGCCTTTTTTTAAAAAAAATAAATCAATAGTTATAATAGCGTGAATGATAAGTAATGGTTCTCATTTGGTGTATTTAACTAATTATATATATATGTATATATTATATATATTAGACATGTTACAACTGTCCCTGGCATGTGTTACAACGATCCCTGTACAATGGGACGGTTGTAACAGTGGAGTGACTGTATTTAAATCAATTCTACAACCTGTACATATTTCCTAAAATCATTTAAATACGTTGTATCAGTAGTTGACACATTGAAGTTTATAATATGGCAAATTGGCTATTCCAGTGTAAATTGTTTTTGATTTATTGGAAAAATCACAAAAAGTTTTACAACTGTCCCTGGTCTCCCCTAATTATGGAACCATAATTAAAAATCAGTCAGACTTTGTCTTGTCCGCTTCGTCTGTCAGGGTCGTGGTTTGTTCAGAGCCCACCCGGAATCATTGAGCTCAAGGTAGGTATGCCCTCTGGACAGGAGGCCAATCCATCACAGGGTACCACACACACACCTATTCACTCATACACGCACACCTAGAGCAATGTAGCACATTGAACTCGCCTACTATGTGTGTTTTCCTTTACTTAGTTACCAGATGAGTGCAACATATATACCAAAACCATACCATGTTTTTGTGATGTCATAAACATTTATTCATTATCTAAGCTGCTTATCTTACTGCTGGATTGAGATGGGTACTGAAGTCTATCTCAGCAGTCCTTGGGCAGAAGGCAGGGAAACACTATTGACAGATCACCAGTGCATCACAAGGGTAGAAAATCAGACAGACACATTCACCTAGGGGCTATATAGCATATGCAGTGTGCCTACTTGGGAGTAAATTGGAGCATGCAGACACATGGAAAACATAGATATGATCTCGGCTAATCAGCCAGGGAATCAAACCCAGGCATTGAACCTTCTAACAGCAGTACCCACTGCACCACTAAACCATCCATTTGTGAGCTTGTACTTCTTGTATTTTTAATTATCTGGCTGAATAATTCAGTTATTCATGATGCTGATTACACAAGCATTGTTGATTTTTTACAATAATGAGTTATTATATAGGAATGCTGGTCATAGATGATATCACATTAACAAGCTGGCATTGGCTGGGTCTAAATCTAAGGGCTAGCTCTTGAGTCACCTTTGTAAATGCTCCTCCTTGGACCATTAATGGCCACAGAGTCCATATTGGAAATGCTGAAAAAACAGAAACTACACTATTAAAATTACTAAAACTTGCTGTTTCCAGAAATGTATGCATGCTTAAGTTTTATAAAGTCTTTTGTTTAAAAAAGTGTGCTGTATCTTTTAAAAACTGTCCTTTTTACTGATTGTGGATGTTTGGTTGCACTCTACTTACAGTATGCTTTATTATTGCTATAGTGTTCACTATTACAGC
Organism: Duopalatinus emarginatus; assembly: GCA_028565595.1. Taxonomy (NCBI): domain Eukaryota; kingdom Metazoa; phylum Chordata; class Actinopteri; order Siluriformes; family Pimelodidae; genus Duopalatinus; species Duopalatinus emarginatus. The sequence continues at coordinate 8,278,836 of JAOVVF010000002.1, read as the reverse complement.
TGTTTATGTAGTTTTTTTTGGAGTGCCTTATTGTATTTTTTATGGCTGTGTTATGTTTATTCTTACTGTTTCATTGCATGTTTTCCATCCTCTGATTTTAATGCTTCTTATCATTTGAAAGCTGGTGAAGTAAACACCACTAAAGCCAGTTCTCGTTGCATGACAAAAATATTGAATCTCAAATCTTTTTGCTGGTGCTTTTTTTTGCTAGCAAGCTCATCCGTTCTATGTACAGTCACCCCCGCTTACCCTCCACCCTGCCTCTCAAAGTCTCATTCCAGCACTCATTTTCAATGTCAAAACTGGCAATACCTGCAGTGAGTTTTAGAGTAAATCCTTATATAAAGTTTTTGTTACTTGCGACTTGAATAAGAAGCTGAGAAGTGGCATGTGTTAAGCTCATTTTAGAAAAAAAATTCTGTTGGCTTCAGTAGAGTGATATGAATTTACAGAGGGTGGATATTTTTTAAGTGTTTCAGAGTAAACACACACCAGGTTTTTGTATTAACATAAAACAGTAAATCTAACAGAGTGATCAACATTAACATTACCACTAACAAGGATACCACAGACATTTGTGGATATGTAAATTAACACCTGCTACAAAAATGCAGCAGCACTACATTATTTTAGTTTTACGGTTTTCTCTTTTCAGGAGAAAATGAAAATGATTAGTTATTAATTCAGTGATTTCTTGAATGTATATGCCCTGGCCCCCAAAGATTCTGCTCTACAGTAGTAGCTGATTTAGCACTAAACACTGCTGTTATAGATGCAGCTTTCATACACTATATTCCTTTTGTAAATCATTCCTTATGACTGAAGTTTATACTATAGTTTGAAGTTTGTACTTCTTTATACCTATTTGGATGACCAACAATTAAATCAAGCAAATGTCCACAGTTATGACTCATTGGAATCGCTGTACTATGAGGTTGCTGCTGGAGTTTCTCTAGGCATGTAGGCTGGTGTGGTAATGAGCTGTGAGATGTAGAACAGCAGCCAGGAATCATCTTTTAGTGGAAACAAGGTGGGGGAATCTTTTGAAGAAAAACTCATGGCACCTTGCATAATGCGTCTATATTTAATCAAAATGGTGTTGCATCCACTGAACATAAATAGAGTTGTAGTTCAACGCTAGGTTCAGAATTACAAATGTAGCTATACTCTGTGGGCTGCTTTTGAAGCTGTGCCTGTGGGGCCAATGTAATCTGATTACAGACTTCCATCCACCTTTAAACCACCAATGTTCAGCCAACAGTCAAAGTAGCAATGTTGTATAATTTGGTCCATTGGGCCAATAATCCAATTAGACAGGCCCACAGACTGGCATCTGTCTTTCTTTGATATTGTTATTTATTTTATATTATACCACAGTTAGTTCTGACCCTGTAATCTGATTGGCTGAGAGACGTTCCATAAGTGCTGTTATTGCACTGGGACCGAAGCGCTCCAAATATCACTCCGCCTCATACACACACATAACCCTATCAACAACGCCAGCATTTACAAGCCAGACATCACAGGCTTCTAATATTTTTTGGTAAATGTGGGGGGTCCAAATGAATAACTCTGAAATATAAAGGGGACACGTCCATTTCAGATTGAATGGCAGCAACGCCCATGTATATGACGCTAGATGATTTAGCAGCGGGCTGTCTTATAGAACTATTTTACCTTGCGGAATGTTCATAAACAAACCGATTGTATTTTCCATCCTCTATATTCTAAAATCTGTAAATAAACACTGAAAATGGAACTGTGGTACAATTGCAATAATACACTCGAGGGTCGTGCTGTATCGTGATTTATTGGCACTGGTGTACTGATCTACGACCGCAGCACACCAGTGCCAATATCTCGCAATATAGCACTCTCTTTCGTATATTACATTTACGGCATTCATTTATTGCGTTTATACAACTGAGCAGATGAGGGTCAAGGGCCTTGCTCAAGGGCCCAACATTGGGAGCTTGGCGGTGGTGGGATTTAAACCCTGATCCAATGTCTTAACCACTGAGCTACCAGTGCCCTGCTTAATTAATTTGATAATGATATTGATATAAGTATTGTCACTACAGTCTGATTATAAATAAAACATCTTAGAACGTTGTGGTAAAGGTGGTGATTGAACACATACAAAAGTGCAATAAAAGTTTAATAGAAGTGTATAAAATCAGGTTAACTCAAACAGGTGGAAACTAAAGTTTTAGGCATGGGAGTGGCCATTTTAGGTGACTGTGAGGGATTCTGGGAAGTGGTGTCCTGGATGAGCCATGGTGTGGTGGTACTGATAAACACAGTCAGATGTGTGTATTGTCTGTTTTTGTCAGTATATACAGTGTGCCTGTGAACACTGTGTGTGCCAAAAATGTCTAAATCACTGGGCAAATGGCCCACATTGACAAATACACTGACAACAACAGACATCTATTATTTAAACATTTTGCTCATATTTTACTCCTGTACAAATCTAACACAGACACCAACAATGCAAAACAACATAAGCTGGAAAATAATATTTAGGAAAGTAACAGATTAAACCTTGATTGCTAAATACATCTCCTTAAGCTACAATGTATTATTAAGGGACACCAGGTTTTTAAGGAGTTAGCAGGTTATTATGCTGTCTGTCAAAATAAAGACAGCATTAATTATATAACTGTCCTGTAAAATGGGGGTCAATGTTGATCACTTTTAATTTTACTCAAATGATTGCATTTTAAATAATGGTGACTTTTTCACTGCATAAAATCATTTCTGCACAGATTTTTGTAAATACAGGGACAGATAGCACACACTGAATCATATCAGAGGTATATTTAATCACACTTACATAAGCCTAGATAAACGATAACATTGGATAAACTAAAATAGGACAAGTGACCAACAATCTAATAACAAGCACCAATTCATGCTAACATGCTTGATGCTTCTGGACATTTCCCAGTGTTTCAAACAACGTTATTTGAAATAATGGCTCATGATGATGCCATAGTTAAATATGGTGTTGCTGTGCAGTTGACAGATGGTTATCAAATTTAAAACTAAGCTTCATATTCTGTGATTTCTTAGCCAAAGACATTACTGATACTGGTACTAGAGCCTAAATTAAAATTTCTTATACATGTTTGTATAGGCATTCTGAGTTATACACTGCAAATACAAGACTACAGAAGAATAATTATATTTACATTCAAGTGCCAGAAAAAAAGGGAAAAGACAAGCCTATGCAAAATACATAGGCAGGTGGTGGCTCCATTATTTAATTTGATAAATTATTAGTTCAGCTGGCATTCTACTGGACCCCTGGTACATCTACAAACATCTCTGACAGGTTAATGCTATGTGTGCCATTCTCATAAGATATTTTGATGGGTTTTGTCCTCTTTCAACAGGACAATGTGCCACCACACATGTTTAGAGACACCAAATTATGGTTAGAAGAACACTCATTTTTGAGGTTGAGGTTTTGCCATTCCCACCTAAGTCACCAGATATCAATGCCATCGAACATCTGGAATGCCATGCAAGGCACTGTGGAACTCCAAAATCCTACACTTTAGAATACAGCAGAATTGTGGACCACTCTGCATGAAGTATGGTATTCATTGCCTGCAGAATATTTCCACAAGCTTGTGCAGTCCATGCACCGTGGGGGACCTATCAAGTATAAGACTGGTAAAGAGGTACACGGAGAGCTGTCTATTCAGCTGTTGATCTGTAATCATCATGCTTGCTACAGTCTATCATGGCACAGATTCTGTGAGTCTCTGGATCGGTGCTAAAGGGATGATCCTCATTCTTCCAAAAACATATGTCCTCAGCTGGTGTTTTGATGATGGTAGTGGAAAGCACTGTATTATACATTGGTCCAAAGAGGTGTTTCATCAGATGAAGATCTATTATACTACAGTTATTTCAGACCCTGCAATCTGATTGGCCAAGAGATGTTCCATGAGTGCCATTATTACATGATAATGGCGCTGGGACCGAACTCCCCAAATATCAAACCGCCACATACGCATGTAACCCTAGCAACGATGCCAGCGTTTACAAGCCAAACACCACAGCCATAAACAAACCAGAAACATCTGCCAAAATTAATTATAGCAAATTCATAAAATCCTATTTCATGAATCGATGCATTTGCGTTTATTATGTGTATAATAATTATTGGGTAGTTAATGATGCTCTTCGATTGTTATAATCTGATGTTTCAGCAGCGAGCCGTTCAGATATATAATGCTAGATGTCTGATAGAATGGAACTATTTTACTTTGCAGAATGTTGATAAACAAACAGATCATATTTTTCCTCTTTATACTAAAATCTATCAGTGAACGCTGATAACGGAACTGTGGTATAATCCCGATAATACATTCGAGGTTCGTGAAATATTGGCCTATGACCACAGCACACCAGTGCCAATATCTCACGATATAGACCCTTTAAATATTTGTAAACATTCCAACAGTTTTTGGTGGGTGGGGCTTAGCTGGAGGCAAAAGGAGGCTCTGGAGGCAATATTTTGACAAGCGTCACCTAACAAACTGCATCAAACAAGCATCTATAGAAGATTCTCCAACAAAATATATGGATGTAACATTAAATCAATCAATTTTAAATCAATGTCCAATGATGTCTGCAGGGTTTCGGCCAAGGAATAGCTTAGGTCACTGGCCAACAGAAACCTGTTCAGTGGATAATTTTGTAAACAGTTCCTAGATTCAAGATTCAAAGCTTTATTGTCATGTGCACAGTTAGGAAACTAGTTTCCCTGTACAATGAAATTCCTACTTTGCTGCCCACATTGGATGTCAGAGTACAAAAGTATGAGAAGTTAAAATAGACAAATAATAAAGATCAAATTAAGTATGCAATAAAAATTATATAAAATAAAATATAGAATGTAAACTATTCAGAAATATACAAGCTATGTACATTGTGCAGTAGTGTGCTACATTAGTTATATTGCAACAGTCCGTAGTAAAATTGGTGAAAGTGCAAAAAGATATGTGCAGCTGTATGCAGACAGGTAAACAGTCAAGTATAGTAGTGCAATTATTCATGTGCAAAATGATATGGAGTATAGTAGTGCAATTATTCATGTGCAAAATGATATG
>JAOVVF010000002.1:8225206-8238260 GCA_028565595.1 Duopalatinus emarginatus | reverse complement strand
TTTGGGGATTGTAGTTCTATTGTCTGTAGTTTTGAGGCGGGCGCTTTGTCGCCCTCTCGTGGCCGTGGACGTAACACATAGCTCCACTGAAAAGCAACATGAGCATATTTTAATGCAGTGTATAATGTAAGGCAGGCTGTTGTTGCCAGGGTGTTTTTCACAGGTTAATGATGAAGCATGGAGTCATGCTCCTCTACTGTAAACCCAGGGCTCCACTCCAAAAAGTCTCTCCCAGTGTGAACTGAGCTAAAGCGAACTGTTAGCACAAGATGTTATGCCAGCTCCCTGCTGCAGAGTCTAGTGGCAAGACATGAGCCACTTTGTAAACACTGAGACAGCACATTTAAAAATGCCACAACCCTAAAAATGCTTAGTTCATTTTACATGATGCTTTTCCTTTATTGACAGACTGAGTAATTAAAGCCTTACTAGGTCCTGTTTGAAATGGTACAAAAGTAAGATTACTTCAATATAAATTAAAAGGGAAAGTCGATGCTGCTAATTAAATCCCCTTGATTAACTGATCATCAGCAAGTGTAGATATCATCAAGAAGAAAGATATCATTGAGGATCTTGGGGAATCAATTGTTGCTGCCCATTAACTTAGGAGGGTTATAAGGCCATTTCCAAGTTCATCATTTTACAGTGCAAAAGATAATTGGTGGTAAGCTTTCAAGACAGTTACCAATCTTCTTAGGAATGGACATCCCAGCAAATTCACCCCAAGGTCAGACGTTGCAATGCTCAGAGAAATTACAAAAAAACCCAAGAGCTACATCTTCGACTTTACAGGACCCAGTTAGTATGTTAAATGTTCATGACAATACAATTAAAAAAGATGAGGGTTGCCAGGAGAAAGTCTCTTCTTTCCAAAAGGAACATGGCTGCACAGCTTAAGTTTGCAAAGTTGCAAAGTCGAAACAAAACACAGGACTTCTGGAACAATGTCCAAAGAGACCAAAGTGGAGATGTTTGGCCATAATTCACAGAGCCACATTCGTTCAAAGTATTCCACAGTCAGATGTACGCCGTCCACCTGGCAAAAATTCAAGGCAATGAACCAGTTACAGGGGAAAATCGAAAAATTCCTCCAGAATGACAGAAAAGACTAATAAATTCATGCAGAAAATGATTGTGTATATATACATAATGAACAGGTGTAACTTGTCACAATGGTGGCATGGTGTTACCTGTAAACTTGTAAATAAATATATATATGATCCTTATGATCCATTTTAGGTCAAATCCATCAGAGTGTCTTTTGAAGTAGACGAGATTAAGCATGAGAAAAATCTGACCTCAGTTAACATTGTCAATATCACACATTTGCTTTCGTTCATATTGCTGAATCGTAAATATTAAATATTCCAGATATTGAACATTTACTTTCTACATATATATATATATATATATATATATATATAGTGAATACAGTATAACATGATATTACATGTCTACAGCTGACTAAAAAAATGAAGTGAAGTGTCTGTTATATATGTATAGCTTCCAAGATGGCTGCCATGTTCCGGACATAGCCTTAAAGATAGGCCACCACACCCATTACTTGCTGAGGTATTCAGATACGTCATTTTCCTTTTTCTGAAAAATTGTGTCTGACTCATCTTGTATTTACATATAAAATACAATATCTGTTAATATCTGTCAATAGTCTACATGCATTTTGTTATATCCCTAAACTTAAATTTTTATATATACTAAAGAATCTGCATCTTTGCTAAACAAGTATATGGTGTATGACGCAGAACGTGCAACACCAGCTGTTTTATATGGATCTAGGTACAGAATATCAATGACCACCATGACGCTCCAGTGCACTGACAAATAAAGTGATGCAATTAAGTTTTCATTAAGCTTTAATGAATAGGCATAACTGCACGGCTTCTGGGTGCTGAGCATTATTTTCTCTGGAGAAATGAGAATCTTCTATCATGTCAGTGCACAAATAATACATCAAACTGTGATAACTTGGCCAGGGCGATGCATAGCCAAATTCCTTGCTGTGCATATTCACATCAGCAGAATCATAGCCAGGGGGCTGGAATGACAACACTAGATACTTGATGCTCAACTGTAATCCTGAGATCCGGAATACTGCCATACTGCGGTATCAGACAATCAGGGACGTCATGGAACATTTTATTTAGCTCTATTTATATAGTGGATATGTACATAGGCTATTAAGTGCATGCATTATAATATTAGCTAGTTGGTTTTAAATGCAGTGCATTCGCTAGCTACATTAGGTAACTGGGATGGAGTAGGATTGCTGTTAGGACTTGCAGCCCATGCTCCCAGTGACAAGACAAAATGTCAGTCTCCACCCAGCAGCGAAACAAGATACCTGCCTCCAGTACTTTTGCAGCCCACCTGTTCTCAGTCCCCTGAATTTTAGTGCTGTTTTCCATACCAGTTTTATGTTAACTAGGTGTATCTGTTTTAGGTGTATTTGCGCCTAGCCTGTATGAACCCTGGAGTTCCCTTAGCACAATGCTAAGTATTTGGATATCCGTTGTGAAACATTGCCAAGCTGTATATTTATTCTAATTGCATTTTTTGTGTCTTTTTTCTCTGTTTCCGTTTTTTTTTGCCTGTGATAGCCCGTTTGCACATTGCCTGAATTTTTGCCTGTTTATCGACACTGGTTTTGGATTACGTTTCAGACAGTTTCTGAATCCTTAATAGTGGCTGTTCATCAATAACAATATACCTTATAAAAATATTATATCTCTTCTACACTTAGCTACATACAGTATTTCTCACATGTTCTATTTGTCTACATGACAGCATGTGAGAAGTGGCACATGGTCCTGGATTTTATTATTGGAGCTTTTTACATGTATAGGTACAAATAAGCATGGGATTGAAATCATACCTGATCAAACATTCAATGCTTTATTTCATTACATGAGTGTTGACCTTCAGTGGAATAAGTGTGAGTTGAGCAGGCAGCATTGTTAACAAAGCACTGAGATCTAGGGTTGTTTTCTATTCAGAGTTTTGCATATGCCTGCGTCAGTTTTCCTCTGAGTTGTCCGCTTTCATCACACCTCCCAACATCATGCTGGGTGGTGGACTGACTGGACTAAATAACCTCTAGGTGTGAATTACCTTTAGGTGTGAATGAGTAAGCATGCCTATGTGTGTGATGGTACATCCAGGGGTATTACTGCCTTGTAAACAGGATCTGGATGAACTGTCTGACCCGGATAAAAGCTACAAAATCTAAAATCATTGTTTCTAAAACTAATATATTTTTACATATTTATTATTATTTTTTTGTTTTTCAGCCGACTATCATACCGAACAGGGCAGGATACAGCCAACTGTGACACTTGCCGCAATAGTGCCTGCATCATCTACAGGTGAGACACAATGAGCTGTGGTTGCCATAAAAAGTGGAAACAATTAACTCATTTTTATGAAGTACTGTATTTTATAATAGATATGTTGTTTATGCATCTGCCTTGCCTTTTTACACACTGACTAAAATGGATTATGTGACCTCAGTCTTGCGCAGTTCTGAGCCCATGTAAACAGCACAAAAAGCCATTATGGACAGAAAATCAGGAGCAGTAGAAAGGTTAGAAATGTTCTAATGCAAAACCAGAGAAAGCAGCTAAAATCAAGCTCTACACTAATAAGGTCCACACAAATTCAAATGCACATGGGGATAGCAAGGTTATAAAGTATACAGTGAGAAACAGGGAGTATAAATACACAGGGTAATGAGTCGTTAAATGGGGTGATAATTATAAGCCTGGAGATGTTCAATGTTGGTAGGTTCAATAGGTGGTGGGAGTGTCTTAGGGCTTGACAGCTGCTCACTCCACCAGACTAATGCTGAACTGTGGATTTCATATAGCATTAGTGTCTTTGTCAAAGTCAACAGTCAAAGTCGACTTTACCATTATGCACATTACATACTTTTATTACAAGGTGGGACATCTTAAGAAATGTCCCAAAAGGTATAGTTCATAAACTCTTGATAGAATACTGTGTATGAGGATATGAGCATATTTACAGGCCATGTATAGTCCCATAATCTGCATTGGAAAAATTGTCCAAAACTGGACTGCAGAGATGAAGATTATCATTCCAAAAGATGTTCTCTCAGTTGGTTTTGATGGTGGTGGAGGTGATGATGATGATGATGCTGATGATGTTGATAATGATGGCTCCCATAGATGTTCAGTTGGTTGGTGGTGACAATAAAGTCCATAGCATATAATGTGCATAATTTTTATACTCATCAGGATAGAAATGTTTTATCAAAGGATAAAGATAAGCCTGAATAACTGACCTGGTTTGCAATGATTCTATAGACCCAATCCATGCCAGTAAAATCTGTTCAATACCACTACAGAGCTACTGGGTTTTCCTTTATTTTGTCACTTGTACAAACAGCAATTTAAACAATGAATGATGAATTAGTCATTTATTCAGAATTGTGTTGTTCACATTTTTTCTCAGGCTTTTACTAAGCATCTTGATTTGTATAATAATATGAAATTCTTATTTTCAGAGATTTTTTTGTGACCTAAACATCTCCGTTTGTCTGAATTAATAAAAACCACCTATTAAAACACACTCAAAGATAAGGATGCTACAACACTCTGTTAATGGACTTGTAGTGCAAGTCTCAAAGATAAAGGTAACAAACCTTACTGCTGTGGTGGTGCTATCAAAGGTACATCTTTAGTAAGTAGTGTTGGCTTTTCTATAGAGCCAGGTGTTGCAGAGCCTAACCAGATATACCAGTTCTTCATATATATATCTTAAAGATATATCTCATAAAGTCTTAATTTACAACCCTGTGCACTTTTAAAATACAAATAATCTATTTTGGATGCCCAATAGTGTGAGATGTTGATAATTAAAAAATGAAGGCAAACAGTCAGTCAGTCATTATCTTATCCGCTTAGTCCATCAGGGTACTGGTTAGTCCAGAGCCCCACTAGGCTCAAGGTAGGACTCCCTGGACAGGGCGCCAATCCACTGCAGGATACCTCATACAAACACACACCCATTTACTCACACATTTACACCTAGACGCAGTTTAGCGTATCCAATTTTAGTCTTTTACATGTGATTTTCGGGAGGTGGGAGGAAATCAGAGCACCTGGCGAAAACCCATGCAGACACAGGTGCACATTTCATGCTGTGAATCTCAGTGTACCACATCACAAAAGTGTTTTGCTAGATTCAGATCTGATGACTGGGAAGGTCACCGAAGAGCAGTGAACCCATTGTCATGTTCATGAAAGTAGTTTAAGATGAATTTTGCTTTACAACATGGTATATTAGCTGACAGTGACCTTTAGAAGTTGGGTAAATTGTGGCCATGAATGGATACACATAATCAGCGCCAATATACAAATAGACTGTGGCAATCAAGTTATTATTGATTGGAATTAAGAAAATGTTCCCCACACCATTATACCACCTCCACCAGCCTGGACTGTTGATCCAAGGCAGGTTAGTTCTATTGTTTCATTCATTTGGTGCCAAATTCTGACCTTGCTATCTCAGCAGAAATCCAATTTCACCAGACCAGACTGAATTTTTCCAGTTTTCAGTTTTCCAGTTTGGATGAGTTGATGTGGTCTTCCGCTGTGTAGCACATTTGCCTCAAAGTTTTGACCTGTGCATTCTGAGATGCTTTTCTGAGTGGTTATTTGAGTTACTGTACCCTTATTAACAGCTTGAAACACTCTCAACGTTCTTAGTTGGCCTCTCTGAGTTACCTCTCCAAAATATCCAAACCAGTCCATCTTGCACCAACATTCATGAAATGTCAAAATAACTGAGATCACATTTTTCCAATCCTGATGGTTGATGTGAACATTGCCTGAAGCTGCTGGCATTATTTTATGCATTGCCCTGCTGCAACATGATTACCTGAATAGATAATTGCATAGTTGTGAATGTGTACAACCTAATAAGGTGCTCATTGAGTATACATATAAATATATAACAATTAGTAAATCAATTCATTAATCCGTGTTGAACTTTTTAACTTTGACCCTTATACAAAACAGCTGTTGAAAAGTTACAAATACTTTGTTGGTATGATTAGAAATCACCCACATACCCTATAGATGATTTATTAATGATGTACAGACAAACAAATACTAACAAGCTTTTGAAAATGTTCTGTTTGTGTGACCAAAAATACAAGTGAAGTGCTAATAAAGGCTCATTGGGAGAGGAATCATTGTGCCACATACTCGCTCTGTGCATGTTCTGTTTATAAGTGTGGGAGAACAGTAATAGGAATCACATATGTATTAAATGCACATGGATTTCTTTTAATCATTCATTTAATTTTAAACTAGCACTGCATTGCCTTTACTCGATAGTTTTAGCCCTGATTGGAAACTATGAAGTTTGAGTGATGCTGTTATTTAGCTAACTATGTAACTACTGTCATGAATCCCACTTGAGACAAAACTGGATGCAACTGTAGAAAATTTATTATATAGTAGACAAATCCAAAACTTTAGGCAAATGACTAAATGTGGGTAGACACAGTCAGATGATTAACAGACTATCCATGAGTCATGAGAGACAGAACAGAAACCAAACGGTCAAGACCAGAATAAAAATGAGGCAATATGAAAAGGCTTGGGATGGACAGATACAACAAATGCACTGAGCGATGCTTAACAAACACTAAAAGTCCAAAGTCTTGTTTATAAGTGTGTGAGTCTGTAATTAAATCCAGGTGTACGTGCAATCAGTATTAAAGTGAAGTTGCATGTGAAGGTTAAAGTGTGTGCAGTTTTAAAGGAGTGGAAGTGGAGGCCATGGTCATGTTTGTAGACTGTGATGAGGTCTGGGAATTGGAGTTGTGAGTAGACTCTAGCGCTACCGTGATAATTGGCTAAGCTGTGTTATTAACTTTGGACTGTTTCTATCTGAAACAAGAAACCTCTTTAATTACATGAATTACTTGTACAAATATAATGTCAGATTATACTGATCAAACAATGATAATTTGTTTTTAACAAAAGAGACAGACTCAGTTTCTTTTACAAATGAGACAGATAAATAAGTAAGGTGGCGTTGTAATGTCAAGAGATTGTTGTTTGAATTGTTTGACTTTTGGGCTATTTTGTCTGTGCTTTTAGACCAGAATACAATTTTCTGTTCTTTTATTAAAATTTGTTCATGTTCATTGTTAAAGTGTTGCCAACTCTCAACTGCATATATACAAGCCAGTAGCGTAAATTCAGTCTGATAGCCTTTTGACTGTCTTTGACGCGACTGCAAGACGGTAGTGTAAAAAAACACTCACTGGAATTAAAATTGGACACACATGCACGTGGTTTAATAAAGAGTTCAACGTAGGCAAACAAATCCAAATCATAGTCCATAGTCAGAACAGTCAAAAGGTCAAGTGATCAGCAAGCAGCAGTACACAGAGCAAAGACAGGATCCCAAAAACGAGAATGTGAATGAAAACCAGAAAAGCAATCAACAAGAAACAGTGCCTGGTACTGAGGGCCAAAAAGCAGGGTGTGGATTAAAGTCATAGGTGTGGCTATTTTGTGAGGCTGCCAGGGATTCTGGGATATGGAGTCTTGGCTGGGTTGCGACACATAGTTCCTGACAGCTATGTTATTTAATGTTGTTCCAAAATCCATACTTATACTTACATCCAGTTATATAATGTATCTAGGAATGTGTACATAGTGAACCTTGAATTAGCTACATCAGTAGTCCTTAAGGTCCAATTATAAGTCATAAAAAAAGCTTGGTGCCTTTAGCACATTTAGCTCGGTGCGAGCTGTTAAAACATAATAGAACAAAACAAAACTGTCATTAAAGCATGATTTATTTACAATTAATACGGTCAGATCCTTCAGAATAATTACTTAGCTCAGAAAGCAAGCATTTTATGGGTATTTTATATCTTGAATAGTAAAAGAAAGAATGACAGAACAGATAGGATTAAGCATTACACACACATATACACACATATATATTGGGTATATATTGGATATATATTAGATACATATTGGATATATATATATATATTGGTACAACAAAAGCTTAATATGCATGAACAATGAACAACATACTTTTATTTTCTTATTTTCTTTCTTCCCCAAATAAATAAATGATGAAAAAAGAACATAGAAATAAAAAATAATAACAAAAAAATATTTCAAAAATACTAATAGAAAACTGCTGAGATATTAGTATATATTGTACATAAGGATAGTGTTATGTAGGTTTGGATGTATTTGGAAGTGATTGGATGCGTGTGTAATAGGTAAGCAAAAGTCCCCACATGTAATGCATTTTGTTCTCCTCTAACAGTGAATTTAATATTTTCTAGGTATAGGAACAACATGAAATCATTTTTAATCATTGTCCTGGTGTAGGTGGGCAATTTCCAATTTAGGAGAATTAACAAAACAACCTAATAAAAACTTAATAATAAATATAATTTATATACAGATTTTTATGACAAAGAAGATTTGTCCTGGGAGATACTGAAATTCCTGTTCCGGTTACATGCAGCACAAATTAAGCCCTGAATATACTACATTTATATTTCCTGGTATTTGGTATCTCCATTTATTAAGATGACCACAGATCTCTTTTTCTGACACCTCAGTGTGTACTTGGTTTCATGCCTAGACACAAATTAGCATGGCTAATTAAATCAGTAACCTATACTGTTCTATACTGAAGCAAAGTAACACACAAACAAACCAACCTATGTAAGAGTATTGCTGCAGTTTGTAAATGAATAGCAGATAGTGGAACATTTTACATTATACAAAACGAATGACAGAACAGAGCAGCCTTTTCATTCTGTGATCATTCATCGTGTAAGTGTTTATGTATGTAATACAGAGCCAGAGGGCTTTCTGGCTGCAACACAGAGCATTGGATTGCATCATTATATAATCACAGGATGACCTATAAGATGCTTGTATCAGTGACAAAGTATGAGACAGTGTGGAAAGACTTATAGTAGAAAAACAGTGGTGGTTCCTGCTTAGGAATTTTCCATTCACAATTCATGGTGCTGTTTTTGTCACCCAAGACCAACAAGGTTATTATGGTTCAGTGCTGTGACACGCATCCAAACAAGCCCACTTATATGCCACATTTGCACATTAACAGATTGGACATTGGACAGTTGGATTCATGAAAGTTGAGGTCAGCATGTAACCAGATGAATGCACTATGCATGCAATTTTTATATGCAACACTATTTCATTCATTTGTATATGGACTTGCATAACAGACTTTATGCAAACACATACTTCATTTATCATAAAAGTCTGCAGATGGCAGTGGGTTGATAGATTAGAAATGAATGTAAATGCATTTGTTGAGGCCAGAGGAGTCAGTTAATATGAAATGTATAATTATTGCTCATGTTTGTATAAACACAAAGTTGAAACCAAGTACAATGGCATTTCATCTTCTTCGTTGGATTTTCATCAGTTCCATTTGATATTGTTCAGTGCATTCACATGTATCCAGCAGTGTAGTAGGATTTAAATAAGTAAAGAACAAGCAATTTATAGGGCAATAATTAGCCTGGTTGTAAAACTGAAGTACAGGCTACACAAAACTATATCTTGAACAGAAAGAACACAAGTCTAGGAATCTGAACCACAAATGAAGTGCTTATTATTTATTTATTTATTTATATATGATTTTTTGACCTTAGAGTAAATTGAATTAAATTCAATTTAATTCAATTCAATTTTATTTCTTTAGCAGTTTTAAGAATGGACATTGTCCTAAAGCAACCTTACAGAAATATAAGATCCGAATTTTACATTTATATAAATTTTATCCCCGATGAGCAAGCCAGAGGCGATAGTGGCAAGGAAAAACCTGGGATGACGAAGAACAAACCTTAAGAGGAACCAGACTCAAAAGGAACTCATCCTCATTTGGTTGACATTGTGATAGTGATAATGTGATTATAAATAAAATCTTGCTATACAGAAAGTGCAAATGTACAGCCAGAAAATGTGTTATGGTTTTCACATGACATCTGTTGGACATCTGTCCAATTTTGTCAAGTGTTTACTGATAGACTCAGTCCTAGTTTTCCTGCAATGACTGTTTACTGTATATCAGTCACTGTCCAAATCCAAATCCATGGTTTCTAGGCTGTCCATCATGAAGATCTTTAGACTGTCCATGTGGGTTCATCCTCAGCAGCAGTGAGTGATGTTCAGTTGATGCAACTCTAAGCAGATATAGGATGTCAGAGCGGATCAAGCAGGGATGTTGTAAGTGTAAACAAATTTACCTGGTCTCAATTTGGTAATATACCAGTTGCAGTTCAGGTTTTCAAATAGTTACACCAACAGCAAAATGGATGTATGTTTGTAATCAGATACTGGTTGTCAGAGATGCTCTGCCATTGCATCATCATTGCAACAGTAAGAAGTGTGTGTACACACTACAGGCAGCAGTCAACATTTCAAAATGTTTGAAAGGCCTAATCAAAATATCTAAAAGATATTTAGTCAGCAGAATAGAACTCAAATAATCAGCGATTATTTCTCTACATATGTAAGTGTAAGAGTTGAGTGAAGAGAAAGCAATATGGCTCGTCAAATGCCTCAAGCGACTTTTAACTTGTGTAATGAGACAGAGAATGATGTGGATAATGCTGATAATCGGAGAACTGATTTCACAGTGTGAACTCATCATTGTTTCACTTTTGAATCCACTTCAGGTTGCATCAGATACATGTAACAGAGGAACACTTTCAGGTTAGAGACGTCTGTAGGTTTCATGACAAAATGAGATCATGTGATTAGTTTTTCACAAGCCACCAATCATATGGTTGGACAAAATTACAATTTATATTACAGTCTGTAATTATATATCAAAAGCCCTGTTATCAATTTAATTAGATGCCTATACGTAATTTTATCTCTTTATATGCTTTAAAATATTTATAATCTCTTGCAATGATAAGCAAGGCCAAAGCACTGACATAAAAAGCATGGATATAAAAATGCATAAAAAAATTAGTTAGATTGATTGTTTTGCATGCCAGTAAGCCGTTCTTTGCTTTAATAGCATCCAGTATCAATTTAAAATAGCTGCCAACAATAAAACTTGAGTTACTATAAGCTGTTTAAGCAGGAATCCACTTACATTATGCAGGGGAAAACACAATCGAATACATTTTTAATGAGGGCAAATTTAACATTCCAACATTTCAGCATTGTGTACATAAAATGTATCTAAGCCAGACAGTTGCGCATACTATGCGGCATTTTGCCTGCCTTTGTTTCTCTCCATGACAGTTATTGCTACTATCTTGTTAGCATTAATTATTAACCGAGTGGTTGATTTCTTCCTCTGTCTGTTTAATGAGCTTGGTTTTGTATTAGACTGTAAGTAATAAGACTGTTTCCAATAAAGAATTTATGGCAGTGGAATAAACTGAGACGATTCGATGCTTTATGGTGGGTCCAGATGAATTCTTTCAGCTTTAGGAGCTCTCTTTCACTGTGTGTGATTAGCTTTAGTCTGCTAAGCTGTTAGAAAAAAGAGATAAAGAGAAAAGATACTGTGTGCAGCTGGGAGCCAGCGATGGTTTGAACACTGAGCTGTAGTCAGCACTAATGAGCCCTGCTGACTCATTGAAACAATCTGAAACAGGAAAAGGGGGAAAAGAGGATGTCTGATTGCTCCGATCTGTTCCTGAGCTGTCTAGAGAGCATGACCTGACAGTTGATGGTTAGCTCTACATTTTAGCCTGAAGTGCCAATCAGATGATCAGCTCAGTCAGCCGCCCTGTTCCTCCCACTCTTCTGTTTCTGACTCAATTCTTTTCTGTTTCCTTAACTTGCTTTTCATTGTATTCTCTATCCATCCTAAGCACCCTAGAGAATGGACATTGATGGCTCATTAAACAGACAGGGGGAGAGCAGGAGACGGATATAGAGGCAGCAGAGATGTCCATGCTTTACAACACTGTTAGAAAGCACAATCATAAACTATTGAACTATTGAAAACTGCAAGATAATTGCATCATTTTTGCCTTGTTGAATAGTAGTTTTTGAATAACAATAATACATTAACTCTGTATATAAGACTGATAACAGTGTTCTTGAATGCTCAGTTCTAAAAGGTCGGGATTGATTGGCTATAGATGCTATAGATTTTGTTGACCTACATAGCAGGTGCAGGAATTATACTAATGCACTTACTGGGTCTTAAAACCTAATGCGTTCTCTACATAGAGAGCATTTTTACCTTATCCAGTGTGTGATCCTGAAAGTGTGTCCCAATTCTCAGATGCCTCAAAATGCACCCTAATGAAATGCCTCATTCTGACAGTTTATTCTGACTGAATATTGATGAAGATTCATGTGCTTATCAAAGGTGAAAGCAATCCCAGTATTTAGTGCGGCACAGCTTTACTCAGAGAAAAAAACTAACATGGCGGATGGAAGCAAAGCAGCGAGCAGTGCGGCTTGTGAGGTTATTTTCAAAACTGGTAGAGTAGTCTATTACTAAGGTCGGTCCCACACAGGGCATAAACGCAACAAGCTTGCAGAAATATTCTGTAGTCAATGAACACCATACTTCCTGCAGAACGGTCCACAATTCTGTTGTATTCCAAAGGTGTAGGATTTCTGTGTACCATAAATGTTGAATGGCATCCCGGATGTGTTCAGTAACAATCTGGTGACTCAGATAGGAATAAAACCCTAAACTCAGATGAGTGTTCAAGGCACAGTAGAAGATGTTAGACAGCAGTCTAGCAGGTTGTGTCAGGTGTTGGTGTTGGTCTAAATGGCCTGATGCTAACAGGAGCATCTCAATAATCTGTCTTGTAAAGTTTGATGTCATTTGAAATCCTCACTATTCAGGCAACTGACTAGTTATGCTGTGGGCAGAAGGGAAGCTCACTAGGTTTTGAGACACCTGTGTACACTGTGACCCCTCTAATCTTCTTGCAGTCTCATCTGACCCACCGTGGACATGGACAGTCTACAATACACCATAATGGACAGATGTAGAAACC
>JAOVVF010000002.1:8023397-8037042 GCA_028565595.1 Duopalatinus emarginatus | reverse complement strand
TGCACGGATGGGTTAAATGCGGAGGTCACATTCCTTCTGTGTGCAAACACAGTAAGGCAAAATAGTTCACTTTCATGCATTCATTTCATAAACACAGTACTGTGCAAAAGTTTTAGGCACCCTATAAAATTTTTTGCACAAATTTTGTTGTAAATAATAATAATAATAATAATAATAATAATGTTTGTAAATCAGTAAAGAAACAACCTATTCATTATGAGATGTAATTAGATTAGAAAAAAAACATAATGAAGGAAAAAGTGTGACAATCATTTCCTCCAGAAAAACTGTTACAGATTCTCTAAGACACTCAGTAAAACTGATTATCTAATTCTCTAATAAAACTGTATCATCCTAACCCAGGACGACTATTTAACATAAAAAGCAGTGTAGTTACACCTAATCCTGATTTTCTTTACTTTATTACTGTTTACTGCTCATTGTTGGGTTTTTCTTTTAAATTGTAAAAACTTTGCATTATGTTTCAGTGGCGTGTATTTCCAGGGTACCACCATTGGCATGGCCCCCATCATGAGCATGTGCACCGCAGAGCAGTCTGGAGGAATCGTCATGGTGAATAACTCTGACCGATCTCTTCTGTAAAACACATTAAAGAAGTTTACTTTGAAATATTTCTAATGTGCTTTAGTGATGCTGGTACTAATCTCATCAGAGTTGGATATCACTAGTTTCAGTCATTATGTAACACACTTATCCTATTACTGGGTTGTGAGGATACTGGAGGCTATAGCAGTTATTGCAGGGATGGCAGAGGCTTCCAGTTCATCACAGGACCACAGTTCAGTGGCATTCAGTGGTGTATTAATCCAGCATAATAGAGACAGCAAATTGGACTCAAATCCCAAAATGCAATGCAGGTAATATATAATGCAGAGACTTGGCTCAGCTATGAGAGTGGTGTTGGCATGAATGTTGAAGCAGTGAAAGCTTTTCTGGTTGAGAGTACAGATAAGGACATGAGAGAGCTGGACTGATTAAAGGACTAAAGCGCTGCTGCATCATTTTGTTTAAGGAGAGTTGAAGCAGTCTAAATGGCACTGGCTCAGCAGGTATCTGAATGGTTACCTCTGGGTAATGTGGTAAGGCTTGACTAACATGTCAGGACAAGAAGTTTAAATGTTACAGTGTAGGTGGAAGTATGTAGGCATGTTTTCTCTGTGTCTATGTGCCTCTAGGTTTTCCAGTTTCCTCCCACTGAGTGAATATGAAAGACATTCGGGGTGGATATTTCCTTGAATTCATGTCTGTAAATGTTATGATGTGCTAGAAGCATCTAGGTTTTGGATATAACTTGGAAATTGGAAGCTGTTGGTTAGAAGCTTATATAAATGTCTATTCCTTTTTATATGCACTGGCGAACGCAACCAATGATGTGCATAGGTGGCTTTGATATGTATTTTGTATATGATCATCTGTACCATTTTTTGGTACCTTATTGTATATGAAATACATAGCAAAGCCACCTATGCACATCATTGGTTGCGTCTGCCAGTACATATACAAAGGAAGAGACATGATCATCTGTACCATTTTTTGGTACCTGATTGTATATGAAATAGAAAACCTAGAGTGAGTTCTGTATCATTCCTAAAGATTTGTTGAATCCTGTATTAATATTCTGTTCTTGCGAATAAAATCTGACTGCTGTATTATATCAAGGGCATGCTGTTCAAACTTAAACTAACTCCTCTATTTTCCCCATTATTGCTTTATTTCCTGGGTGTTTAAGCTATTTTTTCTACCAGACTTCTACTGTTCACCTAATTTACAAAATCTGTCATTCATTCAGCATTTATGTGCCGTTTATCTCAGTGGGTTAGAAGGCGAGCATGAGAGTAAGTAGCTTCTCTGCAGGACACACTCGGCTTAATGTGCATGGACAAAAAATGTCCAAGAAAAAAAAAACAAATTTAAAACACATTTCTCCTTCTTTAATGGTTTATTCATGATTCCTTTAAAAGCCCCACATTCAAAAACACTTATTCTTTTTTTGTGTAACTTTTTTTTTTCATATGATCATCTCTATTATGTTCCTTGGGTTTTAGTGACTTGTGCTAGGTGAACCACATGTTTTTGAGTTGTAATGAATCTAATTAAGTGGAACATTGCAGGAGCTCCCCAAGGTCTTTTAGCAGCACCTATATTCTCTTCACCCCTCAGCAGTCGCTTGTCAATCCCCAAAAATCACCTGTGGTCACAAATGGCAGCTAAATATCACACATTTACATTTTTATTAACCCAGATAAATCACTTGCTCACCAGGAATATTTCCCATTACGGGCGTGGCGAAGGTTCCTGTCTTTCAATTCACCAGAGTCTCTTTGGGGACAAGTGATTAGGAGTATGTGATAATTAAAAAACTTCAGCTGTCTGCTGTGATAAATGGTGCTTATTAATTGACTTGGTGGTGTCAGCAGATCAGCTGCTTGTAAAGAAAAAGAAAGATTTTTTTAAGCTTATCCATAGGTGTATTCCTTTCATTGCAATGCCCTGTTTTAACTGTTTGACTTTCAGAACTGAGATATATGTATTTAAAGGAGAACTATATGACAGCTAACAGATCCAGTCTTTAAATGAAATAAAGCAGAAAATGACCCAGCACAGTGGCTGTCTCACAGCTCCTATAATTAATATAATCAAGGCAGGGAATGATTTTATAATATGTTTGAGAAATGTGCTTGTTAAACATCCCATTTCAACATCATGGATTTCTATACAGAATTGGCTCTCTTTTTCCTGTTATAGTAACATCCACTCTTCTGGGAAGGCTTTTCATTAGATTTCGGAGCGTTGCTGTTCAGATTTGTGCTCATTCAGGCACTAGAGCATTAGTGAGTCCAGGCAGTGATGTTGGATGAGGAGGCCTGGCACAATGTTTTCAGGTCCCAAACAAACCAGCGTGTTTTTTTGTATGCTAAACCAAGTAGACTATGTCTTCATGAACCTCGCTTTGTGCACAGGTGCATTATGATGCTGGAACTGGTTTGGGTCTTAGTTTCAGTGAACAGAAATTGTAATGCCATAGTGCACAAAGACATTTTATTCAGTTGTGTGCCTCAAGCTAGTAAGCTGTATGTACATTGATGAACATTCCTGTACCTAGATTATTTGTAGAAATAATAAAAACTAGTGCAGCTAAGAGGAAAAATGTGGATGTAGAGGTGTGCTCCTGAAGTTCAGGTTTTTTTCTTCGTTAGGTTGTTTTAATTGTTGTCGCTGTTGTTTTTTAGGTAGAGGTTCAGTGATATACAGTAATACACAGTTCTGATTCAGTTCAGTTATATTGTTTCATGTCTTTTTTACTCCATGCAGGACCACTCAGACAATCCACTAGGTGCGGCCGTGACCTTAGCTCATGAATTAGGCCACAATTTTGGAATGAATCACGACACTCCAGAGCGGGGGTGTGGCTGTGGGATGACAGTGGAACGTGGAGGCTGTATCATGACACCATCTACAGGGTGAGTTTCCTAAATACAAATTACATAAATGGCACTATATTTCAATATCAATGTCGGGTCATTATTTATTAATAAATCACTATAATATTATAGAAGTGATGTCTAAAGTACAAGCTCCCCGATGCAGCTTCCAGATAAAGTTTGGGACTGCTTTGTTGTTTAATATTGTTGAAATGTAGTAACCTATAGAGAGGAAATGTACATTTTTCCATGGGTGCAGTAATGCAGTCTAAAGGAAACAAAAAGGTGCATGATCATTATTGTCTTTTAACAAAGTTTTAATGTAACACAGTGTGTCTAAATCCTTTAGAATGTTGTGTGGAGGAACTGCTTTCCTTGGTCTATCTGATTTATTGAATTTATTTTGAGATTCTCTACACTGTAAAAGAAATTAATAGACAACTTGAAAAATATCAACTTGGTATAAGCAAATATTTGAGCAACTTGAACTTTCAGGTATAAAGTCTGCCCAGCTACATTTTTAAAGTTTGCAAAACATAAATAATTTTGGTTAACAGACCAGATGCTGAGGTAATTTAAAAAGTTGCATCAGGACTGTGGACATAAATTTTTAAAAATAAATCTACCTAATACATTTTTCAGTCAATAACCGAGTAAAAATGAAAAAACAAGTTGATTATTAATGAAGTACAAACAGATTTCTTATTACATAGCTCTAACATTTAAACCTAGTTAGTTAGCTGACTTGCATTTAAAAATGTGTCTTCTAGAATTAACCTATAAATTATTTTCATGTAATTGAGAGAATCTGTTTACAAATATATTTTTACATGCCACAGTTTTATTCACAAATATTTGTAATAAGTAACTATTTATTAGAAAGTTGTTGCAAACAGGTTATGTTGGGGAAAGGGGAAAAAAGTTAACACTCTAGATCAGTGGTTCTTAACTGGTGGGGCCCGCCAGTTAAGGGGGCCCCACTGGGGGCAGGGGGACACTCTCCTGGGGGGGCATGTGTAGCGTGTAGGTGTGTTAATGGCATGTTCGGCGAGCTGTTCAATCTTCAGTAAAAAATCCTGACTACCAACCTGTTGTCTGTTCGTCGTTCACCTCAAGGTTATTACAATAAATCAAACATACAGTTTCATTTCAAATTTACCAATACAGTATTTTGAGCCTGTGACGCGATGTCCCGTAACTGCTAGACTAGCCTATTATATAAGCTTTCAGCTTCATTCACTCTAGTCTAGTCTCTTGCCAAGTTCACTTGTGCCAGCTCTCAGCTTCACTTAAAACGAAATCCCGCAATCGTACACAAATCGAGGATTATCTGAGATTATGAGACATTGCACCAAGAATCGAGGATCTTTGCAAAGCAAAGCAGGCTCAGGCCTCACATTAACAATGCCAGGAAGAAGGGGGCCCCAACTCCAATGAACCAGCTTTGGGGGGGGGGGCCCAGCTTGCAAAAGGTTGAGAACTGCTGCTCTAGATCATAACCCTACATATACACTGTAAGTGAGATCATCACAACAGCATGTGCTTGTAACACATTTGACCAAAATTTGTCGAATTTCTTTTTTATAACATAGTTCCATAGTTCCACCATAGTTAACTTTCCATTCAGTTTACATTCATTTCTCCACAGAACTATTCATTAGTTGGCTTTTATAGTGTACTCAATATTTTTTTACAAACATTACATTTGTTTCAGTATGTCTTCCACAGCCTGTGGCGAGATGTCCACACACACACGCACACACACTGTTCATCCATGTATGTCTAAATCTCATCAGTCTTCAGAGAAAACTTGTTAAGAAGAAGCTCACATGCTCAAGAACAGAGTGGAAACTCTGGGGGAAAAAAATTTTTTCTTCATGGCATCTGGAATGTGGTGATAACACAGTTGCCAGGAGTGACGGTTAATGTGACTAGAATCTGGCATGAGTAAACATCACGTTGATAAGGTGAGGGCACCTCATAATAGGAAAGTTCTCTCCTCAGACTGATGCCAATTTGCTCTTATCTGATGATGAGGATGAAACGCATCTACCTGTCAATTGGGGAATGATTTCACTGACTACTACAGAAGAGAGAAGCAGAAGAAAAGTTTTGTCCATAGAGCTTAAGGATACTAGACGACATTAGCATTCTTAATGATTAATGATGCCACATCTGAGCCAAGCAGGATCATGAAAAAATCTGTGACATGAAATGATCATCAATGTACTGAGGCTGAAACACAGTTACACTGACCATTCTAGGCTCATACGTATGAGATGTCTGTTCTCCAGGGTGTCTGAACGTCTGATCTCATTCTTCAGTCATGGAAACTATGCCAAATTGTGGAATTTCACTATTATCATTGCAGTGCGATGATAAATATTTAACAACATTTTATCTGGTTTTTATATTTCAAGATTGAGCAACATTTTCCTCAATGCTTATCCTGAAATACCACCATATGCACTCTTTAATGTTTTTGCTCCTGTAATTCCATCAGTTCCAGCTTGGTAATGAGCTTATGAGTTGAGTACATACCAAAATATTCAGACATTAAAAAAGGGAAGACATGAACTTTTTTGCCTACTGTGCTTGCACCCAGAGGAATGTGACATCCGTGTTAAACCCATCCGTGCAGTGAAACACACACACACACACCAGTGAACACTATGGGGCAGTGAGCCCGGAGCAGGGGAGGGGGAAGGGGACAGCCTCCAACCATGGCGCCCAGGGAGCAGACCTGAGTTTGAACCCGGGACCTTCCAGTCACTAGACCGGGTCCCTATCCAATGCCCCCAATTGGTACTCCAATGAAGAGTCGAGGTTTTACCTTCTACTCAGTCAATCTACATGTGCTAAAACTGAGGCAACAGGAGATACCAGTGATCTGAAATCCCCACTTCAATCCAGACCTCTCTGCTTCACCCCAGTCCTACTTGATGAGTCTTGGAGACTCATCAACTAAACATCACTCCCTGCTGCCAGAAGAAATTGCAGAATCAAAGTAGCATACTTTGTAGCACAGAAATGAGTGAGTAATGTTAACGTGAGGCAAACATGTGGTGCATGCCGTGCAACTATATACATATAAAACTAGGTGCAGATTAAAATCTGTCTATCTGTCTGTCTGTCTGTCTGTCTGTCTGTCTATCTGTCTGTCTGTCTGTCTGTCTATTATTTAGATAGATACCTTATTCAAGCACACTTTAATGCAAGCTGCATGTGCAAGTGGCAAGCGTGTAATTTCTGTCTAATAATGATATTTTATAGTGTTTTCTTCACACAGCTGGACTTGTTCTCCCCAGATTTGCTCTGATCTTCCCCCAAATCACACCGACATGCAGAATAATAAGTGGCTTTTGTTCAGAACTCATTAAGCGTTAGTACAAATGTTATTAGGACAATCAGTACAACCTACAGAAGCCTGTGTTATCCAAACAGTTGTCACAGTTGTATCCTGGAAAAATTGAGCACATTCTGTGAACCAGTTATTGCTATCATTTTAACATCTCGTATCAGCTCTGGAAAGCTCAAGCTTGTTGCTTTATAAGTTATCGTCGGTGTTAGTGTAAGAGGAGCAAGAGCAGCAGTCACTCTTTAACTCGCAGCTGCGGCCAATTCACAAGCTTGCGACTGCACGTTCCTTATCTCTCAGTGCGGTGTTTGTGTTGGACCTGGGACTCACTGCTGGAGTCAAGCCGCAACAAAGCGAGCAAGCCCATTCTCCTATTATACACTCGGAGAACAACATGGCAGCATGCCAGAAAGGAAAGCAGGCGCTCTGGGGGCCTTCAGTGAATGTAAAATAGGTGAATGTGAAGTTCCTCATGCAGGGGAGTTAATGAAGTTAGCCTTTTTACCTTATAAACGTGATGAAAAAAAAAAGGAGCGTGCCATCGTTGTTTTGCCTTGTTGCCTTTTCCCTGCAGCTCTGATAGCTTTGAAACCCTTCGACCCTGGAACGCATAAACGTTTTGCTACACTTCAACACCTTGCTTGAAAGTGACGCGTGTGTTTTATAAAAGCAGGCATCCGTACACGGGTCTGTCACCTCATCATGTCCCAGAATACACTAGCATGCAGTGATACAGTAAGTGGATAGGGAGAGGAGTAGAATGTTATAAGGCGAAGTGGTGAGATGCGGTGATGTCGGTGGACACAGGGATAAACATCTTTTTGCATGTATAGGTAATCCTAAATATATACACATAGTAGCATTATATAGATAATAACACTCAGATGTGCACACTGTCTAATCAGTTGGTTTTCACTACACACACTAATCTTTATAATCTAACAAAACATTTTCCAACACACACAGTGGCTCATGTGTTTGATAGATTAGAAAGGTTGTGTGGAACTGTAGTCAGGAAAATACCACCCTGTTTTTCTCCACTTCTCAAAAGAGGGAAACAGACTTCCTTACTGTATTCAACAATAAAAGAAACAACACATGCACATGTGAAAGCACACTAGGGATCAAACTAAATAGCATTGAAAAAATGAACTTCAGATACAGAAATACTGATACAAATGGGAGAAACAGGAGGAGATATAAATAAAGGTTTTTTTTCCCCAGACTAGATCCCAGCAATTGGGACTGGGATCGGTTATGCAAAGAAAGATGTGACTTTAATGTGCAGTTTAAAAGGTTTAAAGCTAAATTTCTCACCAAAACTACAACAGAAAATCACTATTTGAGCTTTCACATTTTTAACTGACTTTATTTTATTGCTACACAATGTTGCTTTGTGCATCAGAATGATCACCCCTCTCAAACCGACAGACAGATTTACAGCCAGTAATGTACCTCTTTGCAAAGTTTAAGTGAAAGACAGGAACAGGTCAGTGTGAGCTTGCTAGACATACAGCTCTAGTGGGGCAGAGACCTTTTATAATGCAAATCACACACTTTTTTCCCTGTGGATAAATTGTTCTATACTATGTGCTATTTGAATTTTTATTGTTTACCCCACTAATACTGCCAGTCCCACACTGCTGCTGCTGAAACAACTACTGGTAAATATATTAATGCATGACCTAGAGATATTAATCATTATAATATATTTATTTCAATAACATTCTCAAGATTCTGAACATGTATTAGGTGTAAACTCATACTCATAATAAAAGAAACAACAAATTCTTTAAAAGTCATTAAATCATGGCAGATATCTCATGACCAACACAGTCCAAACAGAATTGGTTCATTTTTTATAAGAATTTAACTCCATTTAGTTTCACTATGACACTTATAAAGTCTTCTTTCTCAATAAGACCACACGATAGTGAAGACAGCAAGATTGTCATGTTAGCGTTCCTCATCATGATTCTTGTTTCACAAGCTGATGCATGGATTGTTGTGGACATGCACACTGCTGTGCACAGCCAGTGATATATGCATCGTGGTATATGAACCTCAGCATGTATTTTGGGAATTATAACTGCATTGCTTTGAGACTGTAACATATATTTGTTTATTTTCTGTTATTATCTATGTAAGTGAATCCACACATTCCTAATATAGATATATGGTGGCATCACAGGTAGTGTGTGTGCTACACACCTCCGGGGATGTGTGTTCTTCCACGGACCAAGTAGGTTTTTGCCATGTGCTCTGGTTTCTTTCCACCTCCTGAAAAACACATGGTAGGTAAATTTGATGTGCTAAATTGCCTTAGGTGTGACTGTGTGAATGAATGGGTATGTGTGTGTGTGTGTGTGTGTGTCACACTGTGATTGTCTGTGAAGTATTCCTGCCTTGTGCCGGATGATTCCGGGTGGGCTCTGTACAAATCGCGATCCTGATGGACAAAGCGGATAAGCAAATGAATGACTTAGTCATTCCACTTAGTCACATGCACATTATATCACAGCAAAAATTTTTTCCTCACACATGTAAGCTTTGTTAGGAAATCAGGGGTCAAGGTTAAGGCCGTACTCAAATTGGCAGCACTGGGGATTGAACCCCTGAACTTCCAATCATTAAGGCAGAGCCTTAAACGTTGAGCCACCACAGCCAACAGAGAATGTAACTGAGTAAAGTGGTATGGGCAGAATATCTAAACAGGAGAAAATACAGTGAGAAAGCGAGGACAAGCTTGCATTATATGATCAATGCTGACAATACAGCACTATTTCCAGATCTATAAGCAGAGAGAGTGAGGGGGGGGGGGTGTACAAAAGGTAGAGGAACAGATAAATCTCCTGAACAGAATAATTACACTGCTATTCAGTGACTGTTACTGTGATTATACTGACACTTTGTTTTGAGCTAATTCTTTCGTCAAATGGCTATTACGGCTTTCTGGTCATTGTCACAAGAGCCACTAGACCACGAGCTGCAAAGCATCAGTGATCCATTAATGTGTTTAGCACCTGGGCTGTTAACAAAACATGCCAATGATGTTCAAGGTTACGGTGTTCAGGGTCTGCATCTCGTAGCTGATTTTAAAATTTGACAAAGCCGACTATCAAGCAAACTATGCAACACTGAGGCTGTGATCATTGGAACTGAAAGATTTTTGGTAACTCAAAGACTGTACAGTAAACACTGAAGTGCCAGAAAACTTGTTCAGGCTATAAAATGCAAAATACATAGGCTGGTGGTGGCCCCATAATGGTACTGGGTTTGTTTAGCTGCCACTTCATAAGACCCCAAGTACATCTACAAATGTCTCTGACAGGTGAACACTGCGTGTGTCTTGTTTGTGATGAGTTACACCATCCATGTCCTGCATTTGTTCTGATGAGTTTGGCCTCTTTCACAGGACAATGCATTGCCACATGTGTCCTAAGATGCCAAATTATGGTTAGAGGAACACTGATGTAAGCTTGGAGTTTTGCCACTTCCACCAGATCATCAGTCACCAGATCTGAATGTTACTGAACGCATCTGGAATGCCATGTAATGCTGGTGGTACACCAGTCTTACCAGTCTACTTGGTAGGTCCCCCACAGTGCATGGACTCCACAAGCTTAGAGAAATATGCTGCAGACAGTGAACACCATACTTCCTGCAGAACGGTCTACAATTCTGTTGCAATTCTGTTGCTTTCCACGCTGTACAATTCCATTTTATAGGATTTTACCATGCTGCCCAGTCATTAAATTATTTTTGCTAAATTATTTTTACTCCATCAGAAAAAGTGGATTGATTGAATAAATGATTAATGCTTATTTACCCTATAATGTACATTATACCTATTCTTTTCAGTGATATAAACAATTCTATTGTAGCATTTAAATGTGCTGTGCATTTACAAACCACAGGCTACTAAAGACAAAGTAAACTTTCTACCAGGCAGGTTGGAGTGTGTTCGAGGATTCCCTGATGGCTAGCAGAGTAGAACTCAACACACTGCATGTCGTGTGATTTGTTAGCATCTTGGGTTCAAACTAGGTTCAGAGAAATGTATTTTTTTGGGCATGTATGTACTCCATTGTGAATTTGGATCTGTTTGGATCCGTAGTTGTGTACACAGTTGCTTTTTATAGTTCTGCTGTGTACTGTTAAATCACTTAGGCTGTGTAAAAACTCACAGTGGGTCTTTCGGTTTATTGCAGATTCTGACTCTTCATCCAGTCAGTTTATACTTACAGATAGAAATACAGGTTAGATTATGAGCCTGCTTTAACAGTGTCTTTAGTTGCTCTGACTCTAAACAAATGTGCCTGCAATATGAAGCGTGTCAGATGGCATTTGTGGAGGAATCATACTGATGCTATCACAAAATGCATATCACTTTGGCCTTTTATTGCATTGTCTGCTTGGCTAATCACAAACGACTCTGTCATGGCTTCAGCAATGCCCGGGACACAATGGAGCCCTGATTCCAGATTGGCACACACTATCAAACAGCGCTGATTAAATTCCACTGCTTCCACATTTCAGACAGTCAGCACAGTTATCAGAAAAGAGCTAATAGGGTCGCTTGATATAGAGCGCTGAAAGGCCCTGGTGTGAAATGGACTGTCTAATATTGAGCTCTGCATTACTCTGTCTGTTAGTGTTAATAGAGATGATAGATGTGAATTGGTGTGTGTGTGGAGTTGTATGCACAAATAGGATGTTGAGAATGTGGATGTCGTAGTATGTTGAGTATGAATGCCTGAGTGGGTTTTGATATCAGATGTGATGACGGCTTGTGCTGGAGGACTGAAGTCCCCAAAGGGATGTTTGATTAACCTTGTTGGAGTTCTGGCCTGGTCAAGAGGGCTTTAAGCTAACATCATCTAGTGGAACTCCCAACCTCTTCCAGGAACATCCAGGCAACACGCGAGCTCAGCTGAAATAATAATCAGCAGTGTGTGTGTGTGTGTGTGAGAGGGAAACAGAGACAGGCAGGGAAAGAGCACACATGTTTTCCTACACATGACCCAGGGAGTCAGGATGACCCTCAGTCTGTGTGAGTTGTTAAGAATCTTTTTCAGGATTTAAGCCGGCAAAGCTGGGTTTGTTTATTTATTTATTTATTTTCCACAATGAATGCTTGAATACTCTCTCTCTCTCCTTACACACACACACACACACACACACACACACACACACACACACACACAAACACACTTTATAATTAGTTTTTCATGATCAGTCCTCCTGTCAGTTTTGCTTACTTGCTTGGAAAGCACTGGCTTTAAATCTGATCTCACTTACACACACACACACACACTTCAAGATGTCAAAAACACTGCAGGTGCACTGGCGCCTGAACAGAGGTCTGCTCAGCATGATGTTCGGAGTGATTGGTTCTGTGAAAACACAGAACTTCAGAGAACTCGGGATGTTTCAGCCCACGTTTAAAAAAAAAAAATCACCAACAAAACCAAGAAGACATTGAAGACAATAAACAAAAGTCCATGTGTTATGTGATATTTGGAAAAAAAAAAAGTAGTTCTTAAAAAAAATTAGCTCACAAAAATACTGATATATGCTGGGCAGAATATATTTGAGTACACCCATACATCCGTTGAACTAATTTGTAGCAGACTGTTGCCTCACATCAACAAGGGCTTGGATTTCCGAGGAATTCCTCAGGTGCTCATCCTTATGGGTCATGAGGAAAGCCTATCCCAGTGCTTGTTGGAACTTTCCATGTGGATCTTGCATGTTCTTCTTAAGTCTGCATGGGTTTCCTCAGGGAGCACCAGTTTCCTTCATAGACATGTGAGAGATACTAAATTGTCTGCCTTTTACCCACTGAGCACTGGGATAGACTCCAACATCCCCTGCTTCCCATGAGGATAAGTGGCTTAGATACTGAGTGTGTAACTACTTACTGGCACCACAGGAAGACCCAAATGAGAAACAACACTACCACGGCTGCCTTCATATGTTTTATTACAAACTGCACCATACAGTTATACGAGAGGAATAATTACATTTACATTCAGCCCACTTTATTCTCTCATTCAGATGTTGCTTCTAACTTAGAAGCTTTAGCATCAAGGGACATTCCAAAGAGCAAACCACTTACTGAAGATGGTATATTTCAAGACCTGGGCTAGGTTTGGTGAAATGCACTATGCAGGCATTTCCACAATTGTTTGCACCCTTTATAAAAGTAACCAGATTAACTTTAATCTGTGCAGTTATGAAACTGTAATGTCTGTTTTTTTCTTGGTTTTCTCTGTATCCTCTATTCGGTGAGTAGCTGTATGACTACACATCCTATTCTTCACAAATTTTTGTTATTGGTGACCTACCCAGGGAAGTTGTTATTGGGTTGTAATAGTTGTAAATTCATAGAAGCCAATCCACATGTACCATGATCTGTGTTCACAAATTGCAAATGCATTTACTTACACTTACTCTGTTTGCACTTTAACTGACATAAAAATGATATTGTATTTACAAACCTAACCATTTTTTTTTGTTTCAAACTTAAATACATATTAAAGTAAATTCAATTTTAGCTCTATAGTGTTTTTAACAATGCAGATTGTCACAGAGAGACAAGACTACAAATATTATTCCTGATGATTAGATTAGATTAGATTCAACTTTATTGTCATTGTGCAGAATACAGGTGCACAGCCAATGAAACACAGTTAGCATCTAACCAGAAATGCAAAATACAGTATTACTACCATTATTATTTACAGATAAAGTGCAGGGAATGAGTATAGAGAATAATGCTTACAGAATGTAAACAAGAGGTGAGTAAGGTTATAATTTACAGTATAAATAGGATAGATGT
>JAOVVF010000002.1:7956810-7982341 GCA_028565595.1 Duopalatinus emarginatus | reverse complement strand
ATATATATGTACACGCACGCACGCATATACATATATGTGTGTGAGTGTGTGTGTGTGTGTGTGTTGTACTATATCGTATACACAGTACGTACTAATTAGTTTTCCACAGACCACACGTAAATAAATCCTGTCGGTATAAATCTAGTTTTAGCGCCATCATAATGTGGCGCTCTAAGTGGATGACGGGGTCACGTGGTCTCGAAGCGCTTCAGCACGGTCTCCACACTTCACTGTGGACATCAGTGGCGGTGCGGAGCTGCTCGAGTCGCGGGACATTTTGGCGGGTTTTTTTTTATATTATTAGATATCATTGTAAACCATGAGTAGCTTATAGTTGGACCTTCTTTCGTTTTGTTTATAGAGTCGATATGGAGGACATAACGGACATGTCTGTAAATCAGGACTCGGACTGTGGTGATACTCTGGAGTTAAATCGGTTTGACGGTCTGCCCTTTTCCTCACGGTATTATAAACTGCTGGAGGAGAGAAAAACTCTTCCAGTTTGGGGAGTAAAGTGTGAGTTTATGGATTTCATCACCAACAACCAGCTTGTTATTATTAGTGGATCAGCAAAAGCTGGACAGAGTACTCAGGTGAATAATCTTTTATTGTAATATCACTACTCTTTTTAACTCTGTTCATACTGAACTGTTCAGTAAGTCATGTGATTAATACTCAGTCAGTAATATGAGATTGTGTCTGTGTCTCTTACAGGTTCCACAGTGGTGTGCAGAGTTCTGCCTGTCTGTGCAGTACCGACACGGCATGGTGGCGTGTGCCCAGATCCACAGACAGACCACGGTGGATCTCGCCCTGCGCGTGGCTGATGAAATGGACGTGAACATCGGCCATGAAGTGGGATACGCCATCCCTTTTCAGAACTGCTGCTCCACAGACACTGTGCTTAGGTACTTCAGATTGTTTTTCTACATGACGGTTTTTCACTTTTGGCCTAAACACACTTTTGCCCACTCAACGCTATGTTTCTTTTGTATTCAAAATACCCCCAGCATCCCCTTCCCCCCTACACACTTCCATTCATAGACGTCTGCCTCGCTAAGAAAAGATAACAAAAGGCCCACAGGATTCATTTTGGGGTCCCCCTCAACAGCTGCCATGGCCCCATACAATCCATATGCTCCTGAGACGCCTTCATAGTGGACTATAGTCAGGCTCGGAAACAAAGTCTATGATTAGGACAGCTGAGTGGAGCAGATATAATGAAAACACTGAACTCAGTAATTCCTGGAGTAAATGACCATTAGAAAATTCTCTGTCTGTCTTTTTTGGGCATGTCGAGTGCAGATATTTGGCATTTGTTAACTGCTGTTCTCTTATTTTAATATTTGACCAATATGACCAGATTTAACTATGGGTAAAGGCACAAAAATCATTTCCCTTTTTTTAATTTACATTTTTAATGTGTATGTTTTGCTGATGTGGTGTTGAAGTCTCTTTTAAAATTGTGTTCAATTTTTATAACTGAATCTTATAACAATATAATATAACAATAACAAAAAGGAGAAATATTAAACTGTTCCGTGTACATCATTTGCTATGACCTCTGTATATAATAATATATATTTATATACACTGAAGTACAGAAAAAGCTGCTACACCAGTCTAATACTTGCTAGGTCCCACACAGGGCATGGGCTCCACGAGCATGCGGAAACGTTTTGTAGGGAATGAACACCATACTTCCTGCAGTACGGTCCACAATTCTGTTGTATTACAAGGTGTAGGATTTCTGTGTTCCACAGCATGTTGTATGGCATCCCAGATGTGTTTGATTACATTTACATTTACGGTATTTGGCAGACGCTCTTATCCAGAGCGACTTACATGGTTACTGGTATTACAGGTAGGTTAACGTAGTGTTAGGAGTCTTGCCCAAGGACCCTTATTGGTGTAGCAGACTAGCTGCCCAGACCGAGAATCAAACCCAGGTCTCTCACATGGGAGCCAATGATGTTACCACTGTACCACACCACACCAACAACCATTACATTGAGATCTGGTGATTGGTGGAAATGGCAAAACCTCAAACTTAGATGAGTTTTCCTCTAACTATATTTTGTGTGGTGGTGCATTGTTCTGTTGAAAAATGAATGAATGCAGCAGGATGAATGCATGACATAACTGGGATGTATTTGGCACAAGAGTAGACAGAAGAATACACACTGTGTTTACCTGTCAGAGAAGTTTGTAGACATACCAGGGGTCCCATGACATACCAGATAAACAAACCCAATACCATTATGGAGCCACCACTAATCTGCACTTTTTTACGGTCTGTACCAGTTTTTTGATACTTCAGTGTATATGGCATCTGTATCAATTATATACACATATTTATCAAATATTGGTCGTTTCAGGTACTGTACTGATGACATGCTGCTTTGTGAGATGATGTCAGACCCTCTGTTGGAGCAGTACGGTGTGGTGTTGATCGATCAGGCTCAAGAGCGCACGGTCAGTACAGACCTCTTACTTGGCCTGCTCAAAGACGTCCTGCTGGCGCGGCCTGAGCTGCGTCTGGTCATCCTCACTGCACCTCACTCCTCCGACAAGCTGCTGCGCCATTATGGAAACGTGCCCTTGATCCGGCTTGAGGCAGAACATCCCTCTGAAATGGTGTATGGCACCGGGAGTGGAGGTGCCAAAGACTATTTGTATGCCTCTCTTCAGCTGGCTATGGCAATCCATCAGTCGCAAGAGTGTGGAGATATTGTAGTGTTTCTAGCTACTGAACAAGTAAGATAAAGCAGGCAAATCTATTTGTTTACATATATATATTTAGCTTTATTTGTAAGGCTCATGTGCACATTTGTGAATTTCAGCAAATAATTGAGTGTCTTGAGTGCAAATATTTCCATGCCACTGTTTCCTCACCCCATTGTTCCTCCTCCTCTTTTTCCAAGGAGATTGAATGTGCTCATGCCATCTTAAGGCGGGAAGGAGCCAGCGTAGCTTCGACGCTAGGTGAGCTTGTTCCTGTGGCTATCTGTCCAGAGCAGGAGGACAGTCTGTCTGTGCTTACAGGAGGGGGGGACAAGTGCAGGAGGGTCTTCCTTACTTGCGGTCCAACTGAAGACTTATTCTGGGCCACACATAGCCTTCGCTTCCTCATTGATGCTGGAGTCCAAAAAAGATATGTACGTAGTCATTTCCCAATGAAATGATTTACTTTGGTTGATATTTGCTTTATTCATGATGTTAAAGACGTGACTGATTCTGGATGATATTTCACAGGTATACAATCCTCGAATTAGAGCCAACTCTATTGTTATTCATCCAATCAGCAAAAGCCAAGCCGAATGCCGCAAACAGCTGATTGGGCCAACAGGTACGTAAATAAAACAAGGTTGTGAATGTCAGTTTAGCTCTCCGTTTTGTGTAATATGAATTGTGTTGCTCTTAGGAAAGTGTTTCTGCTTGTACCCGGAGAACACGCCCCTTCCCGTTGAGAGCGTGCCTCACATCCTGGAGTCTGACATCACTTCCACAGTGCTTTTCCTTAAGAGGATGGAAATAGCTGGGCTGGGTCACTGTGATTTTATCGATAGGCCAGGTAAGGCACTCTTTTCGCTCAACAAAAAAGCCAGTTTAAGGATATAGGTTGTGAAAAATACATTTGTAGGTGAACTTCGACCTATGAATTTACAATCCTTGAGTCGATAGAAAACGAAAAAGGCAACACGGTGGTCTCTTTGGTTCACTGGTTCACAGCTCACACCATAACCAAACGCATCATATGAGTAGAGATTAAAGGGGCACACTAGGGGGCAGTGAGCACAGCTGCTTCTGTACAACAGAGTTCAACATTGCTGATTCCTTTCCTCACCATGTGCTAACTTGGGTCAGCTGGGTTTCTCTTGGCCCACACATTGGGCACTGGCGGCATTACTGGGTGGTTAGCTGAACTCTCACTGGCCTCTTTGTTCCAGACACGACCTGCTTCTGGATGCCTGGAGATCTAGGAACATCCACACGCACATCATTAGCGGAAAGAGAGACAGGAGCAAGTCTGTTCGAAAAGTATGCAGTAATGATAGGATGACATAGGAGTTGTTTTTGTTGACAAACTGGCGCATTGTATGAAAGTTGCAGTCTTTGTAATGTATTTAATGTGAGGTCTCATTCATTCTCATACACAGTGCAAAGGATTTGGTCATTAAGCGCTTTCCTGAGAAGAAGTAGCTCTGCTGTTTGAGGATTTGGCAGGATTATGGGATAACACTTTACATATAATTACTTAGAGAACATTCTTGATCCACTTGCAGATCCTGAAGGCCTCATGCAAGCTTTAGAAGAGCTGGACTACCTAGCAGCTCTGGATAACGATGGTAATCTGTCCGAGATTGGAATAATAATGTCTGAATTTCCTCTGGAGCCCCAGATGGCTAAGACTCTTCTGGCTTCCTGTGAATATGACTGTGTGAGTGAGGTTCTCACCATTGCTGCCATGCTAACAGGTAATTTCATCTCACACAATCTATGTAGTAAGTCACAAAGATACCGCACCTTCTCTGCTGCAGCCTTGACCATTCCCCATACTTATTACTACTACCTGTTGTTTTTATTAGATAGTATGTGGTAAATCGTTTGTATTTTTGTGAAGCATTTATCACACTCAGGCTGCTTATGCCTGGAATGTAGCATAAATCAGATGCTTACTTGCCATATATTATGAGCTCTATATCTCTGTAATGGAAGATTGTATGTGCTGAAGCTTTATTATTAATAAAAATACAATACACAGTCCAACATGTACATCAGAATGGGGCACAGTCTAGTCAAAGAGCAAATCCAAAGAGCAGCCAAAAGGGAACACAATGGTTAACAGCAGTAGCGAGATAAAGTTTCAGAGAGGTTTTTAAAACTTCGCAAAACCTGAGAGCTAGATCTAGCTTTAAATAGTATGTTAACAGGAGATGAAACATGGTGAAAAAAGTGGGTAATAGTCAGGGGAGGGGGGCCTTCTTCTGGCTGCTCTGTGTCAGTCTTAATGAGTGAACAAAATGGATTGTAATTACCAAAGATAACAACTTTTTATAATAATATTAAATAATGAATTATTAAATAATTAATAATGTTTTTTTTTTCACAATGCAATAAGCACTGGTTACATAACAGGCAGTGTTTAGGGGATTATATGGACAGAACAATCCATTATCCTTTAAATGTGATGTTTATACAGGTTTCATGAGCTTATTGTCAGTTACTATGATGTATATCAAGTCTTGTGCACAGTGCTTCAGATTTTGGAACTGAAACTATCTGTAATTGAGATTATAACAAAAATCTGCAGACAACAGATGATTGTTGTGGTAATGATTAATAAGTGACATTGTGTATCTTTCAGATTACCACAGGTTTCTCTGTGTGTATTTTTTTTTCAGCTCCAAGTTGTTTTCTGGTCCCATCTGGAGAGCTCGAACAGCAGGCTTTAAAGTGCCATCA
Organism: Duopalatinus emarginatus; assembly: GCA_028565595.1. NCBI lineage: Eukaryota > Metazoa > Chordata > Actinopteri > Siluriformes > Pimelodidae > Duopalatinus > Duopalatinus emarginatus. Next base: position 7,976,875 of record JAOVVF010000002.1, on the reverse strand, counting down.
GAGTTTCCATCACAGTGAAGGAGACCACTTCACCCTCATCAATGTTTATAATGCCTACAAACACAGCCAGCAGAGCTCATGTAAGTCACAGATGAAAACAGCAATGTAAATGTGGAATAGATACTATTCAAACCTTCAAAGCAAATCAAGTAGTAGATACCATAGACTGTATAAGAGTGGATTGTACGTCCCGATGTAAGGTTTTGAAGCCAACAGTTTGCCGAAAAGGAAGCTGCATAGCAAATGAAAATTGGATCAATAGGATGCTCAGTGGAAACATGAGACGAAGCCATGTAACCACAAGAATCCTGGCAATATTTTTATGTAACGCACCCTCGGCACACGCACATGAGAACATGCATATTACAGGATAATGTTCACATGATTTTATTCAGTGTGACATACTTTATTTTAATACTAAACCTCATTTGCTGTTTACTGTAAGATGTTTCAGCGCCATGTTAACTAACTACTTACCTAACGTTAGGAAGCTGCTAATGGAGTAACATACCAAAATGGGCCACTTGTCCCTGAGCGTCTGTTAGAACAGTTTACTGCTTTTCTTCTTGTCAATGTAAACACTCAAAGCAGTCAGTCAATCACCTTATCTACTTAGTCCATCAGGTTCACAGTTTGTCTGAAACCCACCCAGAACCACTGGGCACAAGGCAGGAATACTTTTTGGACAGGGCACCAATCCAGAGCAGGTTACCACATACATACACACACACACCTATTCACTCACACACTTACCGAGGGAAAATTTAGCATATCAAGTCAGCCTTCCATGTGTGTTTTTAGAGAACTGTGAGGAAACCGAAGCGCCTGGTGAGAACACGGATCATGGATACACGGAGAACACACTGAATATTTAACTTAAAAATCAAACGTACCAAGATGTCAGAGATAGCAAATTCTGCTAGCTGTGTGTAGAGCTGCTGTCAAGTGACGAAAAGTGACTGTGCATTCACAATATGGTCAGTATTAACTGTCTATTAACAAACCCAGAGCTGCGGATCGTCTCAAATTTAAATTCTGTTCATTCTGAAGAGAAACACTGTGTAGAATATTAACATGTGGAGAACTTGCAGAACTGACAGAAGGCAGCACTCAGCAAAATATATACTGCATGTGTCATTTTACATTTTTTTTGGGGCTCCTTTTGCTTCATGTAGCGTGACATGGAGTTGATCAGTCTGTGGCACTGCTCAGGTGTTTTGGGAACCCAGGTTGCTCTGATAGTGGCCTACAGCTCTTCTGCATTGTTGGGTCTGGCATTTCGCATCTTCCTCTTGACAATACCCCATAGATTTTCTATGGGGTTAAGGTCAGGCGAGTTTTCTGTCCAATTAAGAAGAGGGATACCATGGTCCTTAAACCAGGTACTGGTAGCTTTGGCACTGTGTGCAGGTGCCAAGTCCTGCTGGAAAATGAAATCTGCATCTTCATAAAGTTGTTGAGCAGCAGAAAGCATGAAGTGCTCTAAAACTTCCTGGTAGACGGCTGCGTTGACCTTGGACCTCAGAAAACACAGTGAACCAACACCAGCAGATGAAATGGCACTCCAAACCATCACTGACTGTGGAAACTTTACACTGGACCTCAAGCAACATGGATTCTGTGCCTCTCCTCTCTTCCTCCAGACTCTGGGACCTTGATTTCCAAAGCAAATGCAAAATTTACTTTCATCAGAGAATGTAACTTTGGACCACTCGACAGCAGTCCAGTCCTTTTTGTCTTTAGCCCAGGCGAGACGTTCTGACACTGTCTCTTGTTCAAGAGCTGCTTGACACATAGAATTCTACAGCTAAAACCCATGTCTTTGCATATGTCTGTGTGTGGTGGTTCTTGAAGCACTGACTCCAGCTGCAGTCTAGTCTTCCTCTCCAGGGTGTGGTTATCCCTATTGCTTTTACACTTTTTTCTACCACATCTTTTTTTTTTCTTCCCTTTGTCTCTCTATTAAAATGCTTGGACACAGAGCTCTGTGAACAGCCAGCCTCTTCAGCAATGACCTTTTGTGTCTTGCCCTGCTTGTGCAAGGTGTCAATAGTCGTCTTTTGGACAACTGTTAAGTCAGTCTTCCCCATGATTGTGTAGCCTACAGAACTAGACTGAGAGACCATTTAAAGGCATTTGCAGGTGTTTTGAGTTAATTTCACAATATTCTATTTCACAAAATTTGTTGTCAGTTATAATCATCAAATTAAAAGAAATAAACACTTGAAATATATCAGTCTGTGTGTAATGAATGAGTATAATATACAAGTTTCTCTTTCTGAATGGAATTACTAAAAAAATCAACTTTTTCATGATATTCTAATTTTATGACCAGCACCTGTTTACCTGACATAGCTAATAATTAATTCAGAAATGATCCAGCCTGTGTGGTCATTCACACTCATTACAACTCTGAGGTGTATGTAACAGCATTATGTGGACTGCATGACTCCCAGTGGTGGGTAACGTAACCAAAAATTGTACTTAAGTAAGAGTATTGTTACTTTAGAATAATACGACTCATGTGATAGAGCCGTTGTCTCTGCCATCGTACTGTGCTTTTGTGCTCTTTTCCACCTGTATTTGCCACAGGAATGTTGTGTGTCTTGTGACGGCTTGACTCTGATTGATTGCTGAGTCAAGTTTCGCTAGTGGCTACATTTGATTAGTGAGATGCAGTCATGTGACAGAGCCTCTGTCGGAAGTCTCGGCAAAACAAAACAAAGAAATTGTGCATTTGACAGATAGGTAACAATAGGTAGTGAGTGGCGGGCAGAATGTAGCTCAATGTAACAGAGTAAAAGTACCGCTTCTTCTTCACAAATAGACTCAAGTAAAAGTAAAACATATGCTGCATGAACCCCCCCCCCCTTCCCCTTCCTGTTCCTGCTTTGGGCAAGTGTGTTCACTGCCCCCTAGTGTTCACTAGTCTTTGTTTCACAAATGGGTTAAATGGGCGGAGGTCCCATTCCTCTAATCACAGTAGGCAAATAGTTCACTTTTATTTTTAGTCTTAGATGATGTTGAGCATTTACCGTACATGTCCCTATGTATGAGCCATTACTGTAGAAACAATAATGTATTTGAACAAGGGCTTGAAAATAAACAAATATTATTCACATTACAGTTTGAGCTACAGTCCAAGCCATGTGATTATATAAAAGTGAATGTGCAGATTCTGACCAATTAGATTTAACTATTGAACAAACAGTTTCTATGTTTGTTTTTCTGGCTTTTCCTAAACAAGCACAGAGCCGTATCCTCATGTCTAACCTGTTCGATTTGTCCCTCAGATTGCAGCACTGAGCGCTGGTGTGACGAGAACTTCCTGAGTTTAGGTGCCTTTCAGATGGCCGATGCGGTTCGAGCCGAGCTCACTGACATCCTGAAACGGTTAGAGCTGCCAGTGTCCTGTCCAGCCTTTGGCTCCAAGACAAACACTCTGAACATCAAACTGGCTCTGCTGGCTGGCTTCTTCATGCAGGTACAGCTTTCAGGGTCGGCCTGGATGTGATTAGATCCAGTACCAGCTTCTGTAGCTTCTCTAAACTTTTCAGCTGTTTGATGATTATCATGCTAACTTATTTAATGCTAATGTGCATGGATGTCAGAGCAGATGACATCAAGCTCTTTGGCACACATAAGTGGTATAGAATATGGAGAACAAACAATTAATTAAAATATGATTAACACCAACATATTTAAACATAGAAAAATTACTTCTATTTTTCTACATTTATTCTAATAAAATCAGATATTCTTGTATTATTATTATTACTATCATTAATGTCATTTTTGTTAACATGTACTAATAAGTATACTACTAATAATATATTTAGTCACATTGATGGCACTAAAGTGAATGAATTCACTGTAACGACCCCCACACAAGTTTAGGAAACAAGAACAGTTTATTTAATGTTGCACAAACTCCAAGTGGCACAAAATGTTGGGAGAAACAAAATGGCAGAAACAAACACAAAATGTTAACTGCCAATACAAAGAAGATACACAAAAACAACAGAGAAGGTCTTAGCAATACCAACAGTCTGGCACAGGGGGATCTATAAAAAGAAGGAAACCATGTGAGCACAAGCAGGCCAAAAAACAAGCCCAGTAGAAACACCAGAAAAGAGTGTCATACACCACAAAAAAAACTCGGGAGAAAACACCTAGGCATGAACTAGGATCTAGTGGATCTAGGGGATGGTCCCAACACCATGGGTAGAGGCTCCTGCTCATTTGCGTGCATCCAAACAGCCATGGACCACTCTACGCTGATCACCAAAGCAACCTTCTGTTTGTCCCCAACTGACCCCAAATTTCCCGGAGTGCTGCACACGTCTCCTCAAGCTGCTGTGTACTAATAAACAGAGCTTGTTGCAACACGGTTATGTCTGCTGTTTTCATAATGAGGCAGGTCAACCTGTAACAACCCCCCACACAAGTTTAGGAAACAAGAGCAGTTTATTTAATGCAACTTTAATGTGCACACAAAGATACAAAATGGCAAAAGCACAAACACCAAACTGCCAAAGCACAGAAGATACACAAAAACAACAAAGGTCTCAGCAACTCTCCAACGCTTAGGGGATGTATAAAAATATAAGAAAATCATGTGAGCACAAGCAGTCCAAAAAGCGAACCCAGCAAAAACACAAGAAAAAGTCCATATACCACAAAACAACATAAAAAAACTTAGGAGCAAAACACTAGGCATGAACTAGGATCTATAAAAATACGGCAAAGTCAAAAGACTACCAAACCTGTGAAGTAATATTGATGTTGACCCACGGAGAACTCCAGCCAGAATGCTCCTTTTCATGGGGAGAGGAGAGCTAGATTGTAGTTCTCCATTATGAGCATCAGATATTGCAGGTAATCATCAGGCTTGGAGCTCTGTGGGTGGACAGTTCATGTACTGTTCTTGGAGGCTCTATGGCGGCCCCTAGTGGCTGCAGACATGACATTCACAGTGATTATTATTTAATTAAGTTAATTTCAGCTGCACTAATGCTTGTTTTCATTTTTATTTTATAAATGAAAAATGCCATGGCATTGTTTTAACAACCTTATCCAATGTGACAGCATTTATATCCACCCATAGTTGCATTCATTTTTCCCCTGAGATCTTGTTGGCTGTGGGACTTGAACCACTCCATAAAGTCTTTTCCAGCACATCCCACAGACTTTATTGGGGTTAATGTCAGGTCAGGTTAAGGTGGTCACTTCATGTGTGAAAATGATTTCTCATGCTCCTCTTACTATCTGAGCCTGATGAATTTTGGCCTTGTCATACTAAAATACTCCCATGCCTGGTCATTCATTCTGTACAATCAGATACTCGGCGGAGGCAAAACCTGACCAATTAAAGCAACCACACATCATAACAGAGGCTCCAAATCCAAACAGTGACTTGTTTTTGGCCAGGCAGTGTTTATTGTTTTATTTTAAATTAAACATTTTTAGTTATGCTTTCCTGAAAATTACAAAGTTGTTTTGATGCTGAGATTTTCTTTCCAAATAACCCAATAACATTTTTAAATCCTAGATTAATGTATAAACATTTATGTTGCACTTATTTTGTACTGCCTGATATCACAGGTGGCCAGGGACATTGATGGGACAGGAAATTACTTCATACTTACCCACAAACATGTTGCTCAGATCCATCCTCTCTCTGTCTATGGAACCGAGTCACACAAGCAGAACCGTCCTGAGTGGGTTTTATATCATGAGCACACACTGTCTGAGAACTGCATCCGAACCGTCACCCACATTTCAGCACATGAGTAAGTCCACTTTCTGAAGCTTTATTCCTGTTTGCATTTAACGTGGCAGCTATTAATACTGTAATCAACCTTTTTGCACTTTTTACTATTTGCATGTTTGCTGTTTTGTCTGTTTTTATAAACCTGTAGGACCTTTATTTGCTTTACTCAAGTATAATCAAATGTGTTCCCTGTACCCAATTTTTCATCGCATTTATAGCTTTGTGACTTTGCCAACTGAATTAATGTTTCATTTTTTATGCACTTACAACATTCTTGGAATTAGAAAACCATGTAGGTAGTCAGTGTATTATATAAGCATTCCGGCCATCTATAGCCAGAAATATTGCAGTGAGTTTAGAAAAACTGTCCTACTGGAACAGGAATTAAAAAAAAAAAAAGCTTAACATAATGCCCAGAATACAGGGGAATCTTATATTTAGGGAAAGAGAGGTACAGATAATGCCTGAAAGGGATTAAAGTGGAAATTTTAATATTTTTAAAATTAAATTAAAATTTTTCAAAAATTAAAATGTTAAAATTTTGAATATTTTGGTGTCTAGTTTCAAAACTAATAGTCTAGCAAGAGCAATATAGGAGTAGTATTGCTAGTCTTCCTGCCTTACATTAGTATTCCTTAATGAATTCTTATAAAATCCAGAGAGAAATGTGTTAAAGAAGAAAGAACAATTTTAGGTAGTTCCTATCAGGCAACAGTCAGATGTTCATGATCCTATGTTTGTTTTGTTTTTGTTTTTTTACATTTCTGTATGTTCTTATATCATAACCAGGTTCATCCAGATGACTCCTCAGTATTTCTTCTACAACCTGCCCTCAAGTGAGAGTAAAGACATACTACAGTATGTAACCAAGCACGGCTCAGCAGCCCCAGTTAAGGGCGAGAGTAAAGCGCAGACCCTTACCAACAGCACCACTGAAGAGCATTCTTATGAACGCTGCGTCATACAGTGAGCAGGATGTATCTCAGTATAGCCTCGAAAACGGTAAAAACACGAACAGGGTTTAATCACTTGTATGCAGAACAGCATTTGGCTGTACTGACGTTGTACTGAAGCTATAATATATGGAACAGCATCATAGTTAAACACTGTGGGATTAAGAACTATAAGTAATGTAAGTATTTGAATACTGCTGTGCAGTAACTGCAGCAGTGAAGCTGTATGTGAAACTCTAGTGACTGGACAGAGATGTCCCTCAGAACCTGTAGCTACTAGTTAGCCTTTACATACATTATTCCTGACAACATTGTTAGAATCCTTTTTTTTTAGTCAGTGACACTGAAAATGTAGATTTAATGAATGTCAACCTTTATGTATTTAACTGCTCTGTTAATACTTTTGTTTAATTGCACTGTGATAATAAAACTGTTTATACCATGGTGGTGTTGAGTCTCGATTCTAATTACGTTTATAAAGACATGCTCTATACTGATGTGCCAGAAAAACTAGTACTTGGTCTAATACTTGGTAGGTCCCTCACAGAGCATGAACTCCACAAGCCTGCTGAAATATTCTGTAGGTAATAAACACCATATTTCCTGCAGAACTCTGTTGTATTCTGAGGTGTAGGATTTCTCTGTTCCACAGCATATTGCATGGTATCCCTGATGTGTTTAATAATGTTCTGATCTGGTGACTTGGGTGTGAATGAAAAAAAAACAAACTAAGCTGAGTGTTCCTTTAACCATAATTTGTTGTCACTAGGCATGTGTGGTGGCGCATCCTCTTGTCGAATGAAGACAAACCCATCAGAATGAATGCAGGACGTGAACGGGTGTAATCCTCAGGTAGGAAGCATACATAGCGTTCACCTGTCAGAGATGTCTGTAGACATACCAAGGGTGCCAACGAATCAGAATCAGAAGGTTTTATTGCCATATGAGTGAACAGGTTCACAACATTAGGAAATTGCTGCAGTACTTGGTGCTAACATAAAAACAAATAAGTCTAAACATACAATAAATACAGAATAAAATAAAACTAAATAAAAAAGAATAAAAACTTCACACTATAACAATATTACAAAATATACAGTACAGAGATTAACTGAGAAGATAATCAAATGTAAACTATAGTCAGATGATATGTACATGACAGTGCAGTGATCAGCGCAAACAGACAGATGCATAAACATAGGGTCATGAGCGTTTGTGGAGGGTGGCGGTAACAGTCTTAGGGTTATTGTTTATGAGTCCAACAGCAGAGGGGAAAAAACTGGTCTTATGGCGGGAGGTTCTGGTCTGAATGGACCAAAAAGTCAGGAAGAAGGACAAAAAGAATGCCAGCTATACAAACCACAGACCATTATGGGGCCACTACCAGCCTATGCATTTTGCATGGTCTCATCTGTACCAGTTTTTCTGACACTTCAATGTATATGCTATATATTTAGTAACAGCTAAGGTGCTGCCTAAAACAGCTCTGACCATTCCTGTCCTCATAAAGAAAATGGGGGGGGGGGACAAAAAGTGCAAAAAAACTGTCTTTTCAAAACTCTTTGTCTTTCATTACTGAGGTGTGTGTGTGTGTGTGTGAGAGAGAGAGAGAGAGAGAGAGAGGGAGGTCTGGTGTTGTGTAACTATAATGTTGTTCTCTCTCTCTCTCTCTCACACACACACACACACACACACACACACACACACACAGATCCTATTCACAAGCACGCATCCAGATGGCTGAGTGGAGAAGGTTAGAGAGGAAAAACCACTTCTGTGCACATTTCCTTGCATGTGTGCTGTCTGTGTATCTGTACAACTTCACTTTAAGTTTGTGTACAGCTTTGTGACAGCTCTCTTGCATCCTGGACGTGGTTTTTTATTTGTACTCGTTTGAGGTTTGGATGGAGCGGTTAAAGTGTAACTGTCTGTGTGGGTGGCCGAGGGAAAAAATGACAGCAACGCTCTGTTCTGTATTCTAACGTCCTACAAGACCATGGGGATCTCTGGGAGCAGAGGGAAAAAAGTGGCACCTGCGTCTGTCACAGAAGGACACCCAAGCACTCAAACACTTCAGCGTCAAGCCTCCAGTGTTAGTGTTTCTCAGAAAAACACTCCGAAGAAATGTCTCAGCAACAACAGGAGAGTCACGCAGTCTGCAGAGGATGACAGAAACCTGGCAGATGAAGTGGACCGAATACTTGAGGCATGTGAAACAACAGAGGACAGGAGGAAGGGTTTTCCATTGTACATTTGTGAGAAGTACTCCTTCTGTTACAACCAGAGAGATGAACATGGCATGGACGCTGGAAACACACTCACTGCTGATGTTATTCTACCCACTGATCTGCTCAAGCCTGGTAGTCCTGAGGACAGAATGGATATCTGTACCCTCAATCAACTAAAGAAACTCCACAAACAGGTGATTTTAAATACATGTGGACATTTTCTTTTTATAACTTAGGTACTCAATTCCCAGTGAAATTAACTCCAACATGGGATTCGTGAGACATGTTATATTAATATCGGATTCATATATAGTGGAGCTTAGCTTTGATTATGAGGGGGTCTCCTATGAGAATTTAAAATTGACCCAAAAAGGTTCGAAACTGGCATAAATCAAAAACAACTATTTGGAGAAATTGTGTCTTGCAGATGATATATGATGGATACCTGCAGTGTTACTCAATGTATCACTACTCAAATACTGAGAATATACACTGGTACAATTAAATGTGCACGTGTCTGTAGTTGTTGCATTCATGTGTAATACAGCTTTTTTATATAGTGAAACACTGTATGCAACCTTTACAATAAAATGACAACTTTTAAACCTAAAAGGCTAAGTAAAAAGAAAATCTTATAAAAAGCTGTAAAGTCTTGAGTGTTTTCCTTGTATATGAGCCTGTAACCACTACTGTGGATGGCATCCCAAATAAACTTTATGCTGAACACACCCCAAAACAGGTAATAGCTAAGGCTGAATGTTAGAAGAAACATTTGCATACATTTGTACAACATGTAACGATTTTCTCCACAGACTGCAGTGACAGAACTGAGAGGTGATCCAGTGTACACAAAGGCAGCACAGTAAGTAGCCTACACTCCCATCAATTATTGATCTCCCCCACACACACATTGCTACTGACAGCCTGGTCTTTGGATAACGATGCCTTACGTCTTACATGGCTGGACCACCATGCTTGAGTTGCCTGATACTCAATACTGTCATAGACAAGACTGAATGTTCTAGAAATGTAATGGATGCTTAGGACCTCTCGTTGGGGATTTTAAGATTGTGTTTAACAGTGTGACAATCTCAGCTAATTATCCAACACTTCATGAATCTCGGGTCCTTAATAATGACCCCTTGGTCATTATTAAGTTACGTCATGCAAATCTAATCTCTCATAATTTTGAATTATTTATAACGTCCACTGAAAGTGCATCTGTTTCATCCCCTACAGAGTCCCTTGTATTTGTGATGACATTTCGCTGGCCTTGCCTGTGTCGTATGATGCTTCAGAAGAAGACTTGATGAGTGCAATAGAGAAAGAATTCGGATAGCTTAATTACGAGGCACTTTGTTTCGGATGCAAATTGTGAATATTCACGTTACAAAAGCCAGACAGTACTATGTACATAAATCTTGCAGTCTTTAAATCCTGTCTTTGAATGTGTCTTCTTGTTTGCCAAAAAATAGGCACACTGTACCTGAGTTATATTGTATTGTATTGTATTGTATTGTATTTTACCATCATTATGTTCCAGCTGTATGCAAAGCCTTAATATAGATTATATTGTTTTCCTGTGTATTACACACAGGAGAAATCTTTCCATATTTTCAGGGTCATTAAATAATGTTAGTGGTACACATCTGGAATGTATGTTTAACTTTCATTTCCTGTCTGCAGATTTTGTCCTGCCTTACGTGGAAGTAAGGTAAATCAGACCATCATGTAAAATAAGATGTCAAGTCTTTATAAAATAATTCAGTTCTGTTGACTAGGAAGTTTATTGCCAAGTTACATATGTAGTATTGCATTATTACATTTTATGACATCAGTAAAATAAAAATATGAAATTTGTTTGGTTGTCTTTTTTTCTCCTAAAAATTGCATTTAAATGCATTTAAAAGATTTAGTTTAGTGTGTCATTAATATAACGTAAATAGAGACGAGCACTATTTTACTCAGACACATGCAGTCAGATCAGGACTGTAGATTAATCATTCAACATCACAGTATTGCTTTCTTTCTTTATGAAGAATATGTATGTTACTGCTTTGTTCAGGAGACTTTTCTGCTCAATTATCTGGTCAAAGAGAATTTATGTGTGTGTATATATATATATGCATATATGTTTCATATTTTAACATTAAACATTATTTAATGTTTTTTAAATAATTATTAAACATATATTTTAGGTCTACAGTCATGGGGACTGATGGAGTCTATCCAAGTACTTAGTAAGTGGAAGACAAGAAAACCCCCTGGACACCGATACACTAAAAAATGCATTTTTAAAAATGTTGTGGAAGCATAAAATTGCAGCTGTGAAGTTTAACCAACGTTTTATATCACGTTTTTCTAAAATACAACAGAACTCACTGAACAAACTTAAAAAAAAAACATGTTGAGTTAAAAAGATGTTTCAGTCCTTCTTCTTGAATCTGCAGCTGTGCATGTGCAGTTCGTTTCTCCAGCACTCACTCAACAACATTTTGAATTCAGGTGGCAAGTCAGCGGTCTGTCTGCTGACACTGTTAGGGCATGGTATGTAGTACTGTTTTACTCCAAAGTCTGCAAATATGAATGTATTAACATGTGAGCCCCACATGAGAATGTTGGCTATTTAGCTAGTTATAATAATAACGCATTTTAGTTAAATGAGTGTGGAAAGTGTCAGACAAAGTGTGTCAGTTCATGATTCAAAAAGTCGCTCGTCGGTTCATCTTTCTCTCCAAACTGCAGGAATTCTATCAGACTTGCACCTCGAATACAAACTGAATATATTGACTTATACAACAGTTAGTTCCGAACCACACAATCTGATTGGTCTTTCTAACTGTGCTGACATTTCTCTACAACAGCAAGTTTTTTTCACAAACATGGTATCGCTCCACCAGACGCCATTGCTAAGCAACGACTTTGCCAGTAGGAGACCTTCAAGTAATTCTACTTTACTTTTAAGAAAATTTTACCATTTCTTTGTGTACAACCAGGAAAAATGGATTGTATTTTATGTTATTTTATGAGAGTGTAAAAGTTTTCATCTTTGCAGTAAACAGTGGACATAAAGAGGACAGTAAAAGGCACTAAAGCTGGTTTTATTTGACCCAGAACAGGAATAATATAGGAATTAATGTAGTGAGACTATAAATCGTATAACAACCCAAAAAGTAACATAAATGCCCTGAGAAAATGAACTAAAATTAAACTAAAAGGATTAAGAGTGCAAGCTGAACACTAAGTGAGTGGAGAACGTTTTTGTGACGTATTGACAAGCTACTGGTTAAGGAACTGTTTAATTTGGTGGTAGGAAATGCCAGTATTAAAACACATTAAATGCTACATTCATGTCTTAATTTAGTTTGTACTTGATTTCTTTCCCGATCTGTTGTACACTCCCTCTCGTGTTGTATTGCTTTAATATATATCAGAGCTGCACATTTTGGGCCATGTAAAAGGTTGTAAGTGTTGTACATATTAAAATCCTGAACATTTTTTTGTCCTCCAGAATAGCCTTAAAAAACCTGTTGATGCAAAATCTCCATGCACAGGTAACTACAAACACTGCAGAGAAGTTTTATATTTTTTAACAGTGAAATTAATACAAACATATCGTACATGAGAAGCAACATGCATGTTTGAGTTTCAAAACTGCACGTTTTCCAATGCAAAACAAGATCTACTTATAAACCATTACAGACTAAAGGACTGGAGTAACAAACCACTGCAGTGCCTGTATTTGGACTGTGTGTGTGTACATGCCAAGCTATATGTGCTTTAAAAACTCATCTAAATGTGAACAACCACGCAATGTTTGAGCGATTTTAAAAAATTACTATTGAGTAAACAGACCCCAGTCAATGAGGCTGGCCAATCAAATGTTAACCAGCCTCACTCTGAACATGGGCACATCACAAGGATGCATGTTGAGTCCACTGATCTTCTCCCCTTTTACCCATGACTGCGTACTACTGCACAGATCTAACATTGTTATATTTGCAGATGACATCACGGAAGTTGGTCTTATCTTTGACAATGACGAATCAGCTTACCGGGAGGAGATCCAGCACCTAGCATGGTGTTCCTCTAAAAAACTCATCCTCAACACCGAGAAGACCAAAGAGCTGATTGTGGACTACAGAAAAACAGACAGATACACACTCCTGTCCAGATCAATGGAGCTGAGGTAAAACGTGTCTCTAGCTTCAAGTTTTTAGGCGTTTACTTCTGTGAGGACCTTTCTTGGACCCTCACATACTGACAAACTTTTACCGCTGCACCATTGAGAGTGTTCTGACTAACTGTGTGACTGTGTGGTATGGAAGCTCCACTGTGGCTGACATAAAGGCCCTGCAAAAGGTAGTCAAGACTGCTCAGCACATCATCAGTCACCTTCATTACCAACTCTGTTTACAGTGAGCACACAGGAACTCTTCTCACCAAAGTCACACACTATAACCTCTGGGAGGAGATACAGGAGTACCTGTACCAAAAACAATCAGCTCAGGACATTGTAAATATTACACCTTATTTAACAACTGTACATATTTATTCTGCATTCATATATTCATAGAACAAATTTATATCTTATATTCTTATTTACCACATCTATCTCATATTTATTACTCTGTCATAATTGCAATCTATCCACATCTATCTATTTATCTATCTATTCATTACACACAGAGTGATATTTCTAGCGTTTATTTTTAATGTTGATGATTATGGCTTACAGCTGCTGAAAACCCAACATTAAATATCTCACTTGATCCGCCATCTTACCAACAACCTTTGAACCAAGATGTCAGACCACTTGAGTCACACACAATACTTATTTATAGGTTCCATCTGAATTAACTTTTTAATTAACGTTTGTAATTAAAATTGTTACCTTAACTCAGCCTACATGGATAATCAGGATAAACTGTGTCAGGCTCTGATAGTGTGCTGGGGGAGCATAATAGCAAATCTTTCCTGACCTAGTAGGACCTTTCACATACTACCTGATACATACTAGGTATTCGGATGCAGTACATTGTGTTGCATACTAGATTTGCTTACTAACTGGTATGGGAGTATGCCATTTCAGACGCACCCCATGAGTCCAAAAAATGTAACTTTTTTCACAATATTGTATTTTTCAGAGATATTAAATTTTGAGTATATATATATATGTGTGTGTGTGTGTGTGTGTGTGTGTGTGTGTGTGTTCGACATTTAACATGTTCTCAAATTGCTGGGACATAATTTTTCTTCATAATGACTTTCTTTTATTACATTACACTGCATTACCTGTAATGCTCTAACTGGCTGTTACACAATAAATCAGTGTAGAGCCCAGACTGGTTTTGTCCACAGGGTGTCGCTGTTTCAGGTCTGTTAAACCATTACAACTGTAAACACAGGGAGTAAGGTGGGGCGTGACTGGGCGTGGCTAAGCGGGGCGTCGCTTCTGTAATCTGATTGGTCGCGCCTCTCAGCACTGGAGCCAGGCTGGAAGTATAATTGGTGTGTAAAGTAACAGAGTTTCTGGGTGTGTGAAGGATTTGGCTGATTTAATGTAGAAAATCATTAAAAGTCTTTTCATTCTCAGCATCAGAGTCTAATGTCTAATAGACTATAATATCTAAATAAAACCTCTGTTTGGTTTACACATGACACTAACATGAGAATAGGGTTTGTTTGTTTATTTGTTTGTTTGTTTAGCTATTTTTTAAAATAAAAGAAAACCTTATACATAATACCAGCTAATTATTCTTACATGTAAACACATGTAAAGTTAAGTCAACTTTTTCTTTAGAATGAATTATTTATGCAGTTGAGTATATTTTAATGCATAAATGTATGTACTAATCCAGCCAAAAATGTACAAATTGTTAGGATTAATATTTACTCTGATGTGAAGATGCTCTCAACAGAAAGACTTTTACAGAAAGGTTTAGGGGGAATTATTACATCATTGTGTGATATGAAATGAAGCGAAGTGACTCACTGAACTACTGTGAACATGGGCCAACCCCATCCATTACGTCTGGGGAACAGTTTGGGGTTAGGTGCCTTGCTTTAGGCGCTTCTTGCAGGTGAGAGAATCAAACCCGGGACCTAACGTTCACTAGTCTGGTTCCTTAATCACAAGCCTGTAACAAGCTGTACAGTTATACAAATTTATTTGGGAAATTTTTAAAACAAAAAAATAAAAAATGAGCTGGTCAGCTATAGCATTTCAGTCACCTGCCTAATGTTGAGTAGACTTCTTGGGCCACCAAAAAAAACTCTTGCAAGACCTTTGAAGGTGTGCTATGGTATCTGGCACCAAGACATTAGCCACAGATCCTTTAAGTCCTGTAATTTGTGAGGTGGTACCTCCATGGATCGGACTTGTTTGACCAGCACATCCCAAGGATGCCCCCACTGGATTGAAATTAGAGGTCAAGTCAATATCTTGAACTCTTGTTCTTCTTGTTGTTATGTTCCTCAAACTATTCCTGTTTCAGCATTGTTGCATGTGTCAGTTTCCAAACAGAACATTACCCAGAGTATCAGACTGCCTCTGCTTTCTTCTCATAGTACATCCTGGAGCTATATCTTTCCCAGGTAAGCTACACAGCCACACCCAGCCGTCCACATAATGTAAAAGAAAATGTGATTGATCAGACCAAGGCAACCTTCTTCCATTACTCCATGGTTTAGTTCTGATGGTCAATTGTCCATGTCCTGACCCAGGTGTCTAGCCATCACAGTTTGGCCCTTGTTGAAGTAGCTCAGATCTTTATAGCTGCCCATATTGAAAAAGAACATGAGCAAAGCAGTCATTTCTTCTTCATTGAATAAGTCATGTTTTATGCAGTTTTGTGTTTTCTCACCATTTTACAATAAAAATAAAAATTGTAGACTAAAGGATTAAAAAAAGGATATTTTTGTATGACATCCTGGAGTATGACGTGGGGTATTTTAATGTGGAGTACTTTGTGTCCTGCCAATAGGGGCAGTCTTTAATCTGTATTTATTGTGAATGTGATAGAACAGGTCTTCAGTCCCAGACTTCACAAAGCACACAGGAAATGCTCCAGATCAGTGTCAGCAAAACTGAACAGGAAAAAACATGACCAAAAAAAAGAAGGGTGGGCGTCACAGATTAACTACTCAACACCACATCATCACTGTGAATGTCTTTTTAAACCCAAACTTCCTGTTTAAATGAGAACTGTATTTTTGCTTTCTTTGGGTGTCAGTTTCATATGCTTGACTGCCAGCACAATACTCCGAATTAAATAACCACAGAAACAGAAAATTGATTTATCACTGTTTACTGAAAATGAGTATTAAATAAAAGGAAATGATATAATTAGCTCAGTTCAGATAATTATCCATAAGTAAATCCATGAGTTTTCAGAATTTTCCTGTATTTAGGCAGTATGGAATAGACCATTTACTTCCAACAAAATGCAATTGTATTTATACATACACATATAATTAAGACAAACATAGTACAAAGACTTTGGCAAAAAAGAGTGCATGAATGATTATAACAAGTGAGTAAACAAAACATCGCGTTCATTGCAAAAGTGTACAAAATGAGCAGAATGGAAAACAAGAGAGTCCAGTGCATGTCCACGTTTGTCCATGAGAATTAGCAGCTTTATCGTTCCAATAAAGAGTCTCTGTATGGCTGAAGTACAAGATTTGCTGTAGTCAGATTCAGTTTGAGGCCGGTAACAGCATGCTGATTGGTAACGCCTTGGCTGTTGTTATCTTGTTGAGATTTCGAACCTCTGTTTGCCAGGAGGGGATCTTCTTGGTGGTCATGTGACGTCGAGCATGCTTAGTAAGGTGGTCACTGCGCATGAAGCGTCTGTCGCAAACAGGGCAGACGAACTTTTTCTCGCCGGTGTGTGTTCGCCGGTGACGGGAGAGTTCATCAGAGCGTGCAAATTTTTTGTCACAGCCCTCCCAGTTACAGCTGAATGGCTTCTCGCCTGCAAAAACAGACCAAAAACACGGTTAGAGCAATGCTGCACGCTTTCTGATTGCTACATAAACAAAAGCATGCTTAAGCCTGTAAACCTGATTCTTCCTTACCTGTGTGAGTTCTAAGATGTGCCTTCAGGTGAGAGCTCTTAAAATAGGTTTTCCTGCAGCCAGGGAAGCTGCAGACGTAGTTGCGCCGACGAGAGAATTCTGATTGTGTGGTGCCACTCTGCCCTGAGGGTAGGTAGATAGGTGCTGGTGCCAGAGGCAGCAGTTTAGTGTTGCCCACGGTTACAACTGCCTGCTGTGGGCACTGCGATGTCTGAGCCACCGATGTCCGAGGCATCACCAGCATCACAGTACCTTGTGGAACTGAAGAACCAACAAAAATCGGCTGTGGCAGGATAGACTTTGGAGCTGGACTCTGGATAAACGCTGCTGAAATAAGTCCTGGTTGAGCCACTGGGAACATCTGGCATATGATGGGTGGACTGGCTGTGGAAAGTGGCGTACTGGAAGAACACTTGGAAGGGTTCTTGTCTTTGGAGGATGGGTTGCTGCTGTTTGGACACGTTTCTGATGCGGTGCTGGCCGTGTGGGATTGGCAGGGGGAGTGAGAAGAGGCTGGTAAGGGAACTTCTGGCTGTGCTGCCTGTTTTGGCATCTGAATGTGTGTAGGGGCTGACTGCTGACGCTGGACAGCGTTTGGAATGTTCTGGTAGACTGAACTGTCAGCTGTGTGCCGGATGACGCTGGTAGCCATGGCTCTGCAGGGTTGGGAGGAAGGCTTCTCAGTTGTGGGAAACCACCTGGGAGGTGATGTGTCAGCACAAGAAGTCACAGCAGGTTGCTGGAGTTTGGGACTGAACACACTGGTGCAAACTTTTTTCAGAGGGCAGGGTGAGGTGGACACTGGGATGTGAGTGGTCATCTCTGCAAAACTGGGGCTGTGAGGTGGTGTCATGCACTGGAAAAAAAGGAGAGAATGCTAAATATTAACTAGACATAGCCACAAGGTAGGTATTTAACATGAACACACCCGGTACACTGTTGTTTTACAAAAAAATCTGGTTTTAGTGCCTATGATTTATCTTGCATGGGCTACGTAATTAATTAAACATGGACACTCAGGGTGAAGTTCATCCAGTAGAGGAGGCTTATCTATACAACACCACATGTCTAGGCTACCATAAAGCCACCTCACTGAGTTTAAGCAAACGCATCGACCCTGCAAAGATCCCTACTCTGCATATCACAAGGCCACATGCCATTGTGTCAACTCTGGTGGTGGCGGAGTTTAAACAAAGCTCATAAATGCTCAGAACTTATTACGCCTTGTCCTGTCGAGCTTCCTTACCAACGAGGAGAGCGAAACAAAGTCTCCAGCCGTCTCTGGGGGTTCAGGATGCAGGAGGGAGTCGCAGGAATCAGAGGCCGGGGTCAGAGGACGAGGTTTCAAGCTGCCGGGTCTTTGGGACGAATGAAACCAGGAGCTCATGCAAACGAGGGCTTCGGCCGCTTCCAGATCGTTGGACTCTGGCATGCTGCATAAAGACTGCTCGCTGTCGTGCCGTCTCCTTTCCATATACGGTCTGTGAATGTCCATCTGAGCGCCCTGAGAAGAACAAGAATACTTCATATAAGCTTTAAATAGGATTTTCCGAGTGCTCATGTGAGAAAACGCAGCTCGAGAAAAAAGCCTTTTGTGCTTCAGGAAGCCAACTATTCCCGATGTGTAGAAAAACAGTTATGATTCACACCATGCCCCTCCCAATCTCTCTACCCCCTCTCTCTCTTTCTCTCTCTCTCACACACACACACACACACACACACACACACACACAGAGAGACAAATAACTGATGAGTTGTGTTTACAGACATGCTGGACAGACAGGACAGCATTTATCAGACAGTTCACATTGTTCTCAGACTTCACATCACATGTTTTCTCCAGTTAAGGATCCATCTATTTGTTCTGCCCTGTCTCCCTGACGGAACCCTGGAAGGTTCTGGGAAGAACCCTATAACAAAGGGTTCTCCTAGGTAGAGACTCCTAAAGAACCACTAGTGAAGTGTAGAAGGGTTGAAATGCATACACCTTGTGAAATGTCAGTCAATAAATGAGAAGTAGGCAGTGACAATACACAGTAATACAAAGTAAGACTAGGAGAGTGATACTATATATCTTTACTATACTATACTATACTATACTATACTATACATATATATATATAGATAGATAGATAGATATATAGATAGACAGATAGACAGACACTGGGTTCTCACCAACACTAAGCATTGACACTGATAATGTTAGTAGGAGGTAAATAAGTGTGTATAATTGCTCTTACCTGAGATACCTGCTCCATGTTTGAAACCGTTGTCATTTACAATGTATCTCTTTATAAAGATAAAAACTTGATATCCCAGAACAAAGGAGTGTCAGAGCTACTAAACTAGTGCCTGTGTAATGACGACTCAGACCGGAATTCAATTGGCTTTTACCACTCGACTCCAGCCCCAGCTGAGTACAACAAGTCATGGGGGGGGTGTAAAAAAAATAGAAAAACAAAACTCACAACACACTGGCGGGTGGCAACATGCTACGAATGAGAAGCGAGCATGCGTGCCGGCTCCACCAATGGCGTGCGGACGGCCGCGTGATCAGCGCATGTCAGCGGCGCGATTGGCGGAAGCGGGGTGCGCGGCTGTGAGTGGGCGTGTCGGGGGAGTCAGCGGTGTCAGAGCAAACCCTGTGAACCGCGTGCCGGGAAACTGGGCGAAAGGTCACCGCGGGTTTGAGTGAAGCGTTCGAGTTGTGAGTAATGACTCGAGGTTTGGCTCGTCGGGTCAGCTGTAACAGGAAAGACACCAGTCATACATGGCGCCTGCTGTTGTTTTTCTCCTTACAACTCCTGAGGAGGAGTGAAAACACTAGGGAGGAGTAAACACACTAGGGGGTAGTGAGCACAAACTAAGGGGTAGTTAACACACTAGGGGGAAGTGAACACACACTAAGGAGTAGTGAACACACACGAGGGGGTAGTGAACACACACTAGGGGGTAGTGAACACACACTAAGGGGTAGTGAACACACACTAGGGGGTAGTGAACACACACTAAGGGGTAGTGAACACACA
>JAOVVF010000002.1:7919090-7944183 GCA_028565595.1 Duopalatinus emarginatus | reverse complement strand
ACATCTGTCCATTATGGTGTATTGTAGACTGTCCATGTCCATGGTGGGTCAGATGAGACTGTAAGAAGATAAGGGGGATCACAGTGTACACAGGGTTCGGGGAGCAGTAGGACGTAGCCAATCAGTGCTGGGGTTTTAATACAAATATTAATTGTTTACATTTATTAGTACAACATCCCTATACATGTAAGCTCAAAACATCATTCAGTATGCAAATTATGTGTTCACATATATTCATCTAACCTCACCAACCACTTTATTTGGAACACCTGTAAGCTTGCTCATTCATGCAATCATCCAGTCAGCCATGGCAAGTGGCAGAAGCACAATGCACAAAATTATGCAGATACAGACAGAGAGCCTCAGTTTAAAGTTCAGAACAGAATCAGCTGTGAAGTTGAAACTATAAAGAAACTATGAAGGTGACATCCCTGTCAGTGCTATACAGGCTGGTTCGAGTACTCGGAAGTGCCAGAAAAACTGGTACAGGGTGCATAGGACTGCAGAAATATGACGAGGCATGGACTGCACAAGCTTGGAAAAAATATTCTGTTGGCAGTGAATACCTCCTGCAGACTGGTCCACAATTCTGAGAATTCTGAGGCGCATTGTCCTGTTGGAAGAGGCCAACCCCATCAGAATGAATGCAGGACATGAATGAGTGTAACTCATCAGAATGAAGGCACATGCAGTGTTCACCTGTCAGAGACGTTTGTAGATGTGCTAGAAAAGCCGGCTAAATAAAACCTCATACAATTATGAAGGTCTATAAATGCACCAATGACACGAATAGGTGGCATTGTTATGTATTTTGCATAGTCTCGTCCAAACCAATTTTTCTGGCACTGTGTATTTCAGATGGCTCATCTCCTGGTATTCCTGGAATCTTGGGTTCAATATAACCATAGCCAAGACAAAATTAGCACCAAGACCATAGCTAATGGAGTTTGGACTATGACAGCAAAGCAAGACCAAAATGAGTCTGCCAATGAACATGGCAGGGTCTGTGTCAAGACCAAGATCAGACACTCAGTTTTGTCATTTTGCTGGGTGTAGTAGCCTATCCTTCTAACTTAGTATGCAATTTGTCTTAAATTAACTACAGTAACCATGTCTACTGCTTCTACTCTAATGGTCCAATGCTCTAATGGTCTACATACAGTATATAAGTACACATGAGGAGGATATACATGAGTCAGAGGCTCTTAAAATTTTCTCATGTTGATGAGAGACATTCAAGTAGAATAGACAGACTGCTTCAAGTGGACAGGACAGCTACAATAAATCAAATAACCACTTTTTACAACTTATGGTGAGCTAATATTGCAGGACACACAACATGTCACCTCTTGAGACAGACGGGCTACAGTAGTAGAAGACCACATCCGGTTCTTTATCAGTCAGCCAATAAAAGGAAACTGAAACGGTTGCAGATAGAAAAAGAGCAGCAGTGGAGATGGAGATTATTATTAAGTAGCAGTAACATTGGCTATGTTTCTCATTGTGTAAACATTTCTGATGATTCATCATGATCTCGCATGGGTTTGCGTGTCTTTTAGTCTGAAAATAAATGCAAACCATGGGTTAAATAATGTAGGAAGATATTCACACGAGTCTGAGCAGGATCTGTGTGTTGCAGTGCCTTCATAAGTACACAAATCCCCTTTCTATGTGGACACTGACAATGTTGATGTTGATGATGTTAAACTGATATTAATTAGGATTTCTACCTCTTGATTTATTTTTTTAATTATTTTACTTAAATTATTTTAAATGATGTAAATAATATATATTTTTTAAAAAGCCCTGTTTGTCATTTGTTTGTCACATAACCAACAATCTACCAACCCTCCCCTTCGTTTATGGGATATAACTTAGTATAACCACCACTGACTGCAAGTACAGCTGCAAATCTTCTGGGTTATGTCTCACATCTGGATCCTGATATTCTTGCCCATTAGTCTTGGCAAAATTACTCAAGCTTGGTCAGACTGGATTCAAGCCAGTGATGAACACAGCAATTTTCAAGGCTTGCCACAAATTCTCATCTGAGGTCTATTTGGGGTTGGGGTCTGAGGACTTTTTGAGGTTGAGGTCTGAGGTCTTTTTGAGGTTAAAGTCTGAGGTCTTTTTGAGGTTGGGGTCTGAGGACTTTTTGAGGTTAAAGTCTGAGGTCTTTTTGAGGTTGGGGTCTGAGTTCTTTTTTAAGGTTGTGGCCTGAGGTCTTTTTGAGGTTGGAGTCGGAGGTTGAAGTCTGAGGTCTTATTGAGGTTGTGGTCTGAGGTCTTTTTGAGGTTGGGGGTCTGACATCTTTTTGAGGTTGAGGTCTGAGGACTTTTTGAGGTTGGGCTCTGAGGTTGGAGTGTGAGGTCTTTTTGAGGTTGAGGTCTGAGGTCTTTTTGAGGTTGAGGTCTGAGGTCTTTTTGAGGTTGAGGTCTAAGGACTTTTTGAGGTTGGGCTCTGAGGTCTTTTAAGGTTGGGGTCCTCAGACTTTAACACAATCTGATACAATTTTTATTATTAGGGCACCTTTTTATTCTTTGATGATAGCATTGGATCTGAAGAGCCCTTTGTAACCCTACCAAGTATTACACTGGTGTACCAGTTTTTCTGGTACTTCACTGTAATGTAACTCACTTTAGCAGCTTCTGATAGATATGTTCGGTCAAAATCAGAAGAAAGCCTAATGTTAATTTATGAATAATGCAACATAGAGGAGGACCATTTTAAGTATAAAAGTTACAGACAAATAATTTAATTCAATTTAGGGAGCATAAGGAATCATTTTCACACATGAATGACTTTAACCCCACTGAAAATCTCTGGAATGTGCTGAAGAAGAGTGGTTCGACTCTCCCATCAGCAATAAGATCTCAGCCGTAAATTTATGCAATTTTATGCAAATAATCATTGTCATGTTGCATAAGGTTGGTAAAGCACTGCCACAGCAAATATGCACCATAATCAAAGATAAAGGCTTGCAACACAGTTGTAGAGTTGATGTTTTTTCAGGCAGGTAGTATTTTTAAAACAATAACAGTCATGCAGCTACATTGTGTATATGCATGACATCGATTCAATTTGATTTGACACATTACAGATTGTAATGCTACAAAATGTGGCATTATTTCAAAGGGGTGAATACTTATGCAAAGCACACTACATATATATTCTAAATGTAGATCAACAAAATGAAGCGCTCGCTGTTAGTGGTGGAGAATGTGAGGCACAAGAGACATACCAATAGTCCATTGTTTAATAACAAAGAGACCAAGGGTCATTCTGTGCTCTTGAGTTCTCCTGTGATAGTTAATGCATGTAGAGCAAATCGAACCAGTCAGATTAGTGCTGTTTGGCCCGGTAGCATTATATGTCAATAATAATTTGTAATATGTGATTAAAATTGCTGATTGATTTTGTTTTCTGGTGGTTATATTCTTTTTATTATTATCATTATTTTTATTATTATACCCTTTATTGAGAATTTCTGATCCTCTCTCTCTCTTTCACTCTGCTTCACACATATAATTGTAGTGTTAGGTACGTGTCACCTTTCCTGCAGGTAGAAAACAAAGTCATTATGGCAGATATCCTTTGTTCAGCCTATTATCCCTATTATCCCAAGTCCTATTATCCCTATTATCCCAAGTTGCTGTGGTAAATACGCTTTTGTTTTATAGATCTTTAATGAATTAAAAGCACAGGATGTGGGCGTGTACAAGGAAAAGCTTGAAGCAGCTGTGTCCTCAAATACCCTTCTTTTATACACCCCATTTTATTCCATAAGGCACAAGCTGCACAATCTGACTAATAATATGTACTTTATACTGATAACACTACATCTATAAAGTAACACAGAGTAAATCAGCAAAAAAAAAGCAGTTGTGTTACAGTGCCTTTGCTGCAAAGCACTTCCTATTATTCCTGCTATTAAATGTTATATGCAACTGATATCTATTAGCTGTCCTTGTTGAGATTTAAATTTTCTTGCTTAACCAGGAGACATGACGATGCAAGCTGTACTGTACAAGATTTCAGAGAAATAAATGGACGGAGAAACAGTAACAAAAAAAAAGGGGTGAGAGGAAGAAGGGAGGTAGTAAACAGAAAGCAGATGGCTAACCACAGAGAGCTGTGGCGTCCAGGCGTTGGCTGCTTGGTTAAAGTCTAACCAGAACTCTCCTCCTCTTATCTGCAGCCCACTGCTCCTAGTGCGTTTGTAAACATAAGAAACTCCCCTCCTACACACACACTTCAACTCACGACCTTCTCAGAAATCTTCTCATCTCATCGTACAGTCTACATGCCTGTTTGTGTTCTGCTGTTGCGCTACAGTACACTTGTCTGTTGGATAGGTTTTAATAATATGATATACAAAGTTAGACTTTGCTTGGATGTTGTAGTCTTGTACGGCATGTCTAAAATCTTGCTGACTTGGGCTAGAGGTGCATATGATTTTAACAGTTCGCATTAAATGCCTTAAACATTCTGTTGTCTCTTTGTTTTAAACACTGGTGTGTATTTAAGTCACATGTACATTCTAAAGCTCAGTATAGCGTTGGGGAACACAGGGGTATTTGAGGACACGGATACTCAGAGCCGCTCCATTTCCACGCCCACTTCCTGTCCTCCAGACAGATGGGCCATTGGATCACAGACCCTGTTGCCAGGACGACTGCTTTGGCTGCAGCCAATAGAAAACCACGCGACACATGGCCAGTCACGACAGCCAAGCCGAGCTGGCTTTTATTGCGACTAAAAGAAAACGTGTGCACATAATAACAGCTAAAGGCATACAGCAAAGTATACTTAAGCCTTTTTTATTCTGATTAACCTTGCCAGACGACCTTAACATCAAATCTAACATGAAGCGGTAAGAATCGAAAGGCAAACAGAGCTGTAGGAGCTGACAGAATTACAAGTCTACCCTGTGCATAAATACATCATAGTTATATAGTGTTGATTCAATATAAAAAAAAGTATTTAACATGTAACAGTATATAACAGCAAAACACATTTTGTTTGTGGAACCATATAAAAATACCCCATCCAAATATAACAATAAATATATAGATAAGTACTT
Organism: Duopalatinus emarginatus; assembly: GCA_028565595.1. Classification (NCBI taxonomy): domain Eukaryota; kingdom Metazoa; phylum Chordata; class Actinopteri; order Siluriformes; family Pimelodidae; genus Duopalatinus; species Duopalatinus emarginatus. Next base: position 7,939,100 of record JAOVVF010000002.1, on the reverse strand, counting down.
TGATACAAAAATCAGAAAGTAAATGAGTTTTTAAAAAAATTACATTTAAAAAAACCCTGACGCTATACAGTCTGTAGTTTAAAAAAAACGCTCCAAATAAGATGGCTGATGAAAAAAGATAAAATCTAAGAAAAGGCAATGATCCGTGGACACTGAATGAACTAATGATAGTCTAAACATAATACTATTGACTTGCCATTCTGTATCTAGAAACTCTTGCATGTCTTGTCTTGTGTGGTAGTTCTGGTTCTGTATGAGTAATCTATCTATTTTTTTGTTGGAAAAGTTTACTTTTGCGGGGGTGAAATTTTGGATCAGGGAAAACACCGGAGATCGGAATCATAAAAGTGTCTTACTGAACAAATAATTTATTTATGATTCATCATCTCTGGTTTCACTAGTTTACTAGCACCAGAGAACAAATCTGCATGGAATCTACATAGACCTCAGGTTGCTGTGTTTGTTTTTCCATGAGGGACATTTAGTCAAACAAAAAAAAAAGGCACTTGTTTGTATCCAGACAAATTTCTGCTGTGACATGCAAAAATGGTCGAAATTCACTTTAAGGACATATTACCTGTTTTGGGATGCAATTGTAATTTGTCCACACACCTTTGTATATAGAAACATAATATGCACATATACACACATACATACACAATCAACACTGGTGACACAGTACCTCACAGAGCTGCTCAGCAAGGGGTTATGCTGTACTCACTAAATACTGCTCAGTGTTTATGTATAAATACAGAAACCAGCGAGAATGCCCTAATATCCCTCTAACAGCAACAATACCCCATTTTACTGCATGCATCCGGCTCTCACCTTAAATACGGATCTCCAGTGCGGTTGGTTTTAAAGCTCTATAACACCGATTAAATATAAAAGAGGGAATCTGACTTTGGAGTAGCTCAGCTCTTTCTCAGATTCTCAAACTATTCAAAACCACAGAGAATTTTTTGTACATTTAAAAAAAATATATGGCTCAAAACTTCAGGATTTATATATCAATGCATACACATTTTCTCCCTCCGTTCCTATTTCACACATTGCATAGTTTGGCATACACTTCTCATGTCATAATAGATGCACTCACAAAACAGGATTTGAGGAGATTAGGAGAGAAAATCTTAGTCTTAGCTACATGTCAGAAACCACAGATAAGAAGTGCATGGAAGGCCTGAGGTACCTCCAAGGCCATGGACATAGAGGCATGTAAACAGTCCATATTGGGGGAGGAGGCTATTCAAATCTCAGTGAGAGTGAGCTTCACCATCCCTCCCATCTCCTCCATCTGGATCTGAAAAGTGTCCTCATTGGAATAATGCTTGATAATATTATCATCCATGTTGACCAGGATCCTGTTGAAATGACACAATTTGTTTTTCAGCAACTCAGAAATGGTGCAATGTGTAATGGTCACTGATAGGAGTACGCTTACCCTTACCCGTACCCAAGTCCAAAAAAAAAAACTTACCCTTTTTTGCACTTCTTGTAGACCTTCCCCAGTTTCTCATAAGGAACCTCATACTTTTCTGAAATCTAAAATAAAGGACAGAAGATTGAATTATTACTAAATTCTTGTACTTACTGTATATATTATCGATTTACTAATATTACCACAATAAGTACACCATATTAGGTATTGCTGTTCCTTATGGAGGAATAGCTGAAAGCATTTGGGTAGTTATGTGACCTCTCAGCTGTGATTTAATGGAACATTTGTAAGCGGAAGCAAATGGGAACGTTGCCAAGTCATATCAGAGGTCGACTTATTTGAAAGTAGGCTTAGGGTAGTGAATTCAGCACCCTTACTTCCCTGCCCACCACCCGCCTGTCAATCTACTCTCCGCATTCCTATGGCCCATACCAGGCGAACGTGCGTCTACAATGTCATCATTCACACAAACACGCATGCACACACAAACAAATGGTAGCATGCCGTTCCTCACAGTTCTGGCCTGTCTGCATGCTTTGCTGGCAAGCCCTTGTCTGTGATACCTACAGCGAACTGTGTGCCCTCTCACCCAGTTTCCGTCCTGCTAATAGTGGTAAACATCATACACACATTCCCTATCCACTTGAATTTACATACGCCATGCCAGTCTCCAGTATGTGCCTGTCTGACCTCTTGGGAACTAAATTAGCAGATTACTGTGTACCCTGAATATTACGAGTTATACTATGTCTCTGGAGGGTTTACATAATAACTGGGCAAAAGAAAGGAAAACGTAGTCCATGCATGAATTTTCTATTCTAGCACTCTTGCTGATTCATCTGATGGAAGGGGGAGGCATTGTTGTTTGAGTCAGACAGTGACTGAAACAAAAGAAACATCAGGCACCACCTTTTCGTGGTATGATTATTTGTCATGTTCTGACACTAGGACATTGTTTCCTAAAGCAGAAAAAAATTCCCCGATTGTTTTTTTCTTGTACAGGTACACGAAAGGCCAACGTGACTGTCTGAGCAGCTCAGTGACAAGTTCAGGAAGCACTACACTATGGGGAACTCACCGCTTCCAGCAGTCCTTTCAATGTAGGAGTCTTCAGCATGAGGGCATCGAAGACCTCCTCACTCTCTTTCCGCACATACAGCAAAACTGGAAAGGTCAGAGAAATGTGGTCAGTTGTGGTCTCACATAGATACACAGATATACACACACACACACACTTTAACTGGGTTTCTTGGAACTGAGATCAGGGGGAAAAAATCAGCAAACCCATTTACCAGCAATAAAAAGCCAACATCATTTGTTTTGCTATGACCAAAGATTCATGTGGCCGAGGCAGAGTATTTGATCTGCTCTCTGTGTCCTTGGCTCTGGTGCACCTTGCAATACTGTTCACTTCAGTTAGGGATAGTGCCCAAACCACAAGACCCACACCTACTTCCTAGAGTCTGTAGGAGGACTGGGCAGAGTCCTGGAGTGGGAGGCATGTTTGACTGAGTGGAGGATGCTGTGTGGAACACAGTGGAGAGTACTAGAGCAGGGAATTACATAAAGTATTGTAGATTTAGGCACCAAGCCATTCTAAACACACATATTCACCTGCACACCACACCGCAAAATAAATGGTAACTGACCCTTCCAATGTAGGCCATAGGTTGTAGGAAATGTGTGCTATGTGTTTGCTAATGTGTACCTAACATCTGTACTGAGTGCAAAGGGGAAAAAAAAAAGAAAAACCCAACCCCCTAAAAACACACACACATCCACATGAGTGAATGAGACGCAAGTGTGTGATTGGAGGAGGAGGCAGGAGTGGTTTAGGTAATGAAGCACCTTGAAGCAACAGTCCACTGAGACTGTACCATGGTGACAAAGGCAGTCTGTTACCAAACAAACACACTCCTTGCCGTCTCTACACTCCTCTCTCATGCACGCAAATGCAAACAAGAGATGGTACAGAAAATTGGTGCACAAACATAAAAAGCGGACAACATGGCACTAGAACGCCACATACCTTTTTTTGGTTCGTCCACCCTGGCCAACTTATTAGGAGGAGATCCGAACTCGTCTTCTGTGAAGGGTAATCGTTTCATTCCTGAGCTGAAAGAGAAAGAGAGACAGGTTGAGTGAATGCGTGTGGTTCTCAGAAAAGTGCATTAGTCATTGATCCAAAATAATCCCAAACTGTGTTCCTGAATTTCCTGGTATTTCCCACCCTTGGCTAAAGTTTGATCTTTGCTCTATAGTACACAATAAATCAGCATGCAGGACCAGTGAGAAAAAAAAGAGTTGCATCATTCATTCACTCATTCATTCATTCATCCTGGCCAGGGTTGTGATGGATCCTGAGCATATCCCAGGTACAACAGGCATGTAGGATGAATCCATTGCCGTGAAAGTGAACTATTTGCCTACTGTGCTTGCACACAGAGGATTGTCACCTCCACATTTAACCCATAGACACACACACACAACAGTGAACACTAGGGGGCAGTGAACACACTTGCCCAGAGCAGGGGCCAGTCCCAAACTACGGCACCCAGGGAGCAGTTTGGGAGGTGGGTGGGGGGCAGGATAGGTGCCTCAGTCATGTTGAACAGGACCTTCTGGTCACAGGACCGGTTCTCTAACCACTAGGCCACGGCTGTCCATTGCACTGTACCAAGCACACCATCATTCCAACACCCACTCACACCTGGGGCAATTTAAGAAATTTAATTCGCTTACTGGCATGTTTTGGGGGGTTAGGTGGGGACTTATCAATTAGTGATATAACAAATGCAAGCCTACCTATCTTCTGTATCCTCAGCAGAGAATGGCTGAAAGAAGAGTACAGAAACAAACAAAAGAAATTACTCATACTGTTCAGTGCAACAGCCTGTTCACAAACATTACATAGTAATTATATCTACTGCTGCATTTCTTCATATTTTTACAGTTAGACTAGTTTGATACCTCAACTTTGTAACCCAAAGACAAAACTATTTGTGTGAATACATTCACATCAATGAACATTTGTACAACTTGCACAACGTCAATATGTATTTAGCTCACCAGTTGTAAAGAAATTATATTATTGTTTATTGTATGTTTACAGGAAATGTATGCACTAGATGTTTACATGCAATCTTACACACAGACTCTCATCTGAAGCCAGGTTCACATTACACACCCCCACACATTCATTCTTGCATGAGTAGTATGAAAGAGAGCTTGATCTAGGTGTGATTTCCGTAGTGAGTTAATATACACACTGATATACACACCAAAAAAAAAAACTGGTACAGACGATCCTATGCAAAAATAAATAGGCTAGTGGTGGTTCCATAATGAGTTTTGTTTAGCTGGCATTCTAACGGACCGCTGGTACATCTACAAAAGCCTCTGACAGGTGAACACTATGTGTGCCTCCTTTCTGATGAGTTACACCTGTTCATGTCCTGCATTCAATCTGATGGGTTTGGTCTCTTTCAGCAAAACAATGAGCCACATGCCATGCGTTAAGAGACGCCAAATTATGGTTAGAGGAACACTGATCTGAGTTTGGGGTTTTGCCATTCGAAACATAAGTCACCAGATCTCACTGTTATCGAACACATCTGGGATGCCACTGGGATGGCACTTCAGTATATATACCTTTGAGTTTAATTGTTGAATTTGCTGTTATTTATACATAAAATAGCACAGTAGAGTTTGTTAATTTTATTTTTTATTTCACTAAACTAATTGACGCTGCAGAATCTGAGGCCATGTGAAAGCATATTGTTCATAGTGTGTGTGTTGTTCATTAGCTTTTATGTGACTGAACCCAAAATAGGTTATGTGGGTTTGCACTGGAGCTGCACCAAATGTTGTGCTAAAACAAATGTTTTTCTGTGTAATTCAGGACAGTAAACAGGCAGAAGGTTTATTTTTGGATTTATACTGTTATAGGGGTCAACCCTAGACCTACTGGTGTGCAGCCAGGGAAGAGGTCAAAGGTTTTTTTTCAGGGACGCTTCTCACCTGTGAGCCAGTGGAAAGCTATAAACATGACCTCATCAGTTGTTTACTAGAAATAGACAAATTCAATTATAAAGTCTGTCTTAGGTTTCGGTCTCTCCTCTATTATCAGCTGTTTATAAAAGTGTGACTTATACGTCATTTGATTATTTTAATGTATCAGAGTCCAACCTGATAACAGGCAAAACTGTGCCATAAAGAGCTTGGTTCAGTGACAGCATGCCGTTTTCACGTGCTACACGAGTACAGCTCTGAGGTCATGCTGACCTGACTCTTGGTTTATTATCTCTTAGGATAGGTTGCGGGAAATTGTACAACTTGCTTTTTCTCAGTACAGAGAAGCAGGAGATATGAGGGAATGAGTCATATTCCCATACAAGTCTGCTTTCAGTGGAATCGGTCAGGTCTATTACTTAATCGTGTTCGTAGGATTGTTTGCTACTACATGTGGGGCAAAAATCTCACAAGGAAAGTCTTATCTATACAGCTTCAGTTTTCCATTCAGTATTGTGTAGCTGAGAGGATGATGCTTTGTCTGAGACTAACATTTTGCACACTGCTCTCATTACCATATCGTTTTATGCAGTGGTAGCGAACGGTATTGTGAAACACTACTTTCGGGAGGGAGATTAAACAGGAAGTTACTCACATGGCGCTGGAAATTTGCAAAGTGAATGTCCGGGATGAAGAGAACTGGCTGAGTGTCCAGGTCAGTCATCATCTTAAACACAGTGATATCACTACGCTTGTGCATCAGAGGCACTTTGGGATCCACAACTGGAAAACAGTCATAAAAAATAGTCATATACATATACACACATAATAGGGAAAAAGAAACCATAATATTTTTTATAACTGATCTAACTGCTCCTACTAGTTTTTCTGTATTATATTTCATGATATTTATTATTGAGTGGTGGCTCAACAGTTAAAGGTCAGAGGGTGTTGAGCAAGTCCCTTAACCCTCTCTGTTCCTGGGGGCGCTGTATCATGACTGACACCGCTTTCACCCAGGCTTCCTACGAAGCTGGGATATGCGAAAAAGGAATTTCAAGAATTCCTTCTCCCAAACATGGAAACGTAACTTAATACAGTCCACACTCACAGGAAGCCAAGCTGGCGTTCACTTCAGTACATTTGCCCTTCCTGCGTGACTGCTTGCGTTCCTCATCACGGATCTTCCTCTCTGCTCCCTTGTCACAGAACACCTTGATCTGGCAGTAGGCACGATGAATAGGCTTGTTACTGCGGTTGTTGTAGCTATACGTGTCGATCTGCAGGTTCAGGGGGAGACCTTTCACACCCTTCTGAGAGGAAAAGTCGGTGCTCAGGCAGTTGACTGAGATGAAGATCTAAAGAAGGTAAAGAATAAAAAAGGCATTAAAACGACTTCTTTAGCTGATGGTATACAGTACATTAGTGATCATGAGGTTTTTTTGGGTCATACTGGCTATGCTGTTTATAAACCCCCAAATGCAACGCAATCCATTATTTATTAATGTATATCATTCATTTTATTATACTATCGTTCATTTTAAAATGCTATATAAAGGATGCTATAATGGCTTTATAAGGTTTCATAAGCGATACAGATCACAGGTAGGCAAAAAGTTGATGTATGTCTCCCCCTTTGGGCTCAGATGCAATAACACTTGATTCCTTACAACTCAATACTAGATAAGAGTATTGTATACTTACAGTAGCAAGACATACACACATCATAATATTAATACAAATATTGGTATATTTATGTAAAATTACTTTGTAAATGGACAGATAATTAATAGAACTATGTATTTTGGACAGTCATAGGCCTGTGGTTAAGAAACCAGCCTTGGGACCAGAGGCTCCCCGGTCAGTCCCCACAACCGACAAGACTCGACTGAAGTGCCCATAAGCAAGGCATCTAATCCCCAACTGCTCCCTGGGTGAAGCCGATAGGGGCCACCCACCGCTCTGGGCATGTGCACTCACTGCCCTCTAGTGTTCACTAGTGTGTATATGTGTGTTTAAATTCCACTACACAGTGGTCAAAAGAGTAGTTCACTATTTATAATTATATAAATTCTTAAATAACTTTTTAATGCACACCAAAATTGCACCAAGGTTGTAGTAAGAAACCAGAATTAAAATTGATATAGAAATCCCCAACATGCTGTTTCACAAAAGACCACTAGGGGGCACAACAGGCTTGGATATGTGTATTCTTTCTGTATCGTCATCAAGTCTGTTTGATAACTGCTCTGTACACAAGTGAGTCAGTATTTAGGTTAGCAAACAAATTCACTGTACAAAGTGATGTTAATTCACATTCTCTGTACTTCTTATTCAATAATGAACAAACAAGAACTACAGAGTATCTCCAACTGTCATCTTTCTCTGTTCTGTCATGTACACACACACACACACACACACAGCAAACACCGCACTCCAGAGCACACGGATGAGTATCCCATGACCGCATACATACCTTGTGATCTACATCCTGGTATTCAATGCAACACACAGCACAAAAATCTACATGTCAGTCATGACTTGTTAACACATCAGTGTGCCTTAACCTACACCGTAGCTGACTGTAGACTTTCAGACTGTAAAGGAAACTCAAGCGACTGACCATTTAGGCTAAAAAAAGAAGCTGAACTGGTCAGTGGAGGTGGATTAAAAAAGTCAAGCTGCCCCTTGATGAGTGACAGGTTGTACCAGACTTGTCTTGATATACTCGTTAAACTGGATTCCATAAACTGTCAGTTCTAGGTCTTGGGTCTTGGCTCCTTTACTTAGCTCCGCGTTTCCTCATTCCTCTTTGGGCAGAGCTGCGTCTCACCCAAACGTCTTCTCTGAGCGCATCACCTTAGCATACAATAGGGCTGACAGGTGAAATGGGCTGAGAGCTAATTCTTAATAACTAGCACGCTAACACACCCACACACAGCTTTACTGTGTCACACAATCAGTATTTGGTTTTGTCTGACCCAACAGGATTTAGCTTTTTTTTAACCACAAGAAGCAAGGTACAGTATTAGTCAAAACGAGAACACACTTAAAACCAAAACAAAATGTAAGCCGTGGAAACTCCCTGATTAGCACTTCCTTGCTCATATTCACTTCTAATTACACCTTTCAAGCCAGGAGAAACAGGCCATTGGCTTGTTTTGCCTGAATGACAGCCATTGTTTGAGTAATCACAATGTGCCCAACATTGCACTGTCTATTTTCAGTATAAATCTGTTTCATTGGCATATTTCTAAAGCTCAGGCTTATTTTAAGAGGAAAGGGAGGTCTGTTAAGCACACTAATATGACAACAAAATAGTTCAATAAAGGCTAAATATTTTATTGCACTGTAAACTTTGGAAAAACTGTTAGTCTGTAACCTGAACTAAAAAAAAAATGTCTAATCTGCCCCTAGATCTCCAACTGATATGATGCCACATAACAAAAGGACAGAACAAGCGTACATAAGTTCTCATTCTGTTAAGGTTAGAGCTTCCTATTAAAATATCAATGGAGAACATCTTAAGTAACATTTGGTGGAATTGAAATGCTCAACGACACTCGATTTCATTACTCATTGGACTTTCAACTGAAGCTGAAACAGTAAGGGCAATGTTTTCCAAAGCCTACCTTTGCCTCCTCGTTGATGTCCCATGTGAAGGAGATAGCGTTGTAGGAGATCTCTTCAATGTTGCTGATGGTGTTAAAGCTTTCTTTGTAGTCGGCTGTGGACAAATCGAAACGCTGAGGTTAGCAGGGAAGAGAGGTTGTGGAGGAAAAGACGAAACAGATGAAAAAAGCGCTGAGTGCTTATACAATGACGGAGAAAAGAAGAAAAACAGCCACCACTGGTTCTATGAGCTATTAATATTGTGCAAGTAAAACAGGACCAGCTTCCTAAGCTTCATGTGTTATTGTTTTTTTTTTCCTATTGTTTTATTTCTCTGAGCACCAGAAACCTGTCATTCTGAGACAGCCTATCACTAGTTTTTGACACGTGCCCCTTATATCTATCCACTTCACCTATAAAGAGCATTGACGTTGCTGTTAAATATAAAAATATTACAAATGTCCGAACAAATTTCCCAGCCATCAACAGACTCGGTGTAGGAGACTGTCATCTACTGTACTGTCATCTTTGTTGTGTGTTGAATTGAGTTAACAGACCAACTTCAAGCTCTCTTTTTCCAGGTCGATTCAGACCGTTTGCCATGTTGCATTGTTTACCTGCTGCCCCATTCATCTGCACACAGTCTGTAGATGGTAAACAAACAGGATCATTAAGCCCTTTCTACCTCCACCCCCTTTTTCTCCCACCCACGTCCACTATGGCTCTCATCTTTGATCTATAGAGCATTCTCTGGGGCTATTAGGCAGAATTACCTAAAAGCCTTAGTTAGTATTTGTACAAATGAGCTTTGAACATTTCATTATTTGGTCTTTTTTTTCTGTAGTGACCTCATGTGCACAACCTACAGTATATGTGTTTTGTAAACTTGACAATGCACTTTTTTATTACATTATTATATATTGTGAAAAGAGAATTTTACAGACAAAAAGTTTCTTGGCCAACCCTTTTTATCTTGACCTGAACAGAGAATGGTGGTCCAAACTGGTGGATGACAAACTCTACAGTTGTGTTGTGTTTTTCAGCACAGGTAACTTGATTATGAAGAAAACATGGGCTCTGAAATTATCTGAAACTCCTTACCAATGTCGATGCATCTCTGTTTAGCTGTGTGCTGTCTGGAGTGCCAGTACTTCCAGTGTTTCAGCTGGTCATCTCTGCATTTCTCCTCACCAAACACTACCATCACAACACTCTGTAAAAAAAAAGTATACAAAAATCAAAGTTACACATGTTCAAATATAAATATAAATGCACACACATGCCCACATACAGTTTACATACCCTGACTTTGCAGATGGGGTGGTGAAGGACTTTGCTGTTGTCCGTTTCCTTTAGTGTGATAGGGTAGAATTGGCCCTTATTGAGGTATGTCATTGTGCCATCACCTGACTTCTGCCGAAGGGACTTTGAGGCTTCCAGTGTGTACTCGAAATTATTACTGATAAAGAGAAATTGATGACTCGTATGGAATTCAGCCACGGTAAAATTCCCCTTGTAATAGGTTACACCCCAAAAATGTCATTCTGTTAAATGAACTATGAAAAGAAAAGGTTTACAGTGACCATCATCGTCATTTTCTTGTAAGGGTCAATCATACTGCCAAATTTGAGAAGCATCTTAACATGTTGTTTGACATAATCTGTTTACTCTCAAGGGGGCTACTCAGGAGTGAGGCAGTAAGTATGGCTTACCCCGACACGGTGTCGAAGGCAGGATAGTCCTCTTGTGCAATGGAGGCCATCCGTAACTGGAGATCCCCTGGGAACGAGAACACCTGTGGAGCACAAAAGAGTGTCCGAGAGGGCCCGGCTTCAGCGCAAACAGCCACGCCGTGGCCTTGCTTGCAGCCACCCAAAGCATGCAACCACAGGGCAAACAAAAAGAGAGCTTCCCCCTATGCTATCTGTGTGTGCAGGGTTTTGTTGGGCATTCTAAAATAATCCCCCGCCCCTCCATAACCTAGGTTTTAATACAAACTAGGAGAGAGTTAAAAAGAGAGAGAGAAAGAGAGTCAGAGAGAGAGAGAAGGCCCTGGCTTTTGTGCAGCAGGAAAACACTGCACTTTATTGTGCCAGCGAGACAATGGCATAATGACATGCTAGCCGCTCTTCTGGCTATGTTCAAATAACATTACAAGCAGTACACCGCCAGGCTCTAGAGTTTTCTGTAAAGCTGATATTATATGAGGATTGGGGTTGGGGGCTTAGTGTGAGAACAGAAGAACCAAAATGAAGGTAGTAAGGGAAGAAAACAATATGTGACTGGAGGAACATCAACATACCTCCTGACCCCCATCCTTAAAGGTCTCAGGGAAGGTAGAGTCTGGTGTACGGGGCTGTGTGTTGGGGCTAAACTGACTGTGGGCGAGCTGACGCTCGAATGGCACTGCATGACGCTCAGACTCGGAGCAGTGCGGGTTGGGCACAGTGACGGCGAAAGCATGTGATGGCTCCTCAGTCTTTACAGGGTAACTGGGCATAGCAGCGATGGACACAGTGACTGTGGTGTCAGGTGAGGGAAACAGCGCTCTCTTGTCCTGCACCAGCTGGTTCCCAGGGAGCACGATGTTCAACGGGACACCCTTCAGTACCTGGATCCTGCTCTCAGCCGATGTCATTGAGGCCTCTGGGAGAGGAGCCATGAGGTTCCTGATGAAGAGGAGCACAGACGTCACGCAACAGAAAAGATAACAAAAGGGTCGTCTATAACCACTGCTTTGAACAAGGACACGTCACCTTTTGTTGGGATCCACATCAGAGCCTAGGATGTCGGCCTTTGGCTGGGATATTGTCCTTTTTTCCCGTGGCACCTGGGGAAGGCAAACACAGCCTCTGTCTACGTGAACTACACACAGCTTTATCTTTACAGATTACCTGTTATTTAATCCACTGGACATACAGTACATTCACGGCCCTTGCATCTGCATTAGTAAGCTGCATTTACAATATATTAAATGTCAGATTAATTGTACAGTTCTAATTAGTCTTATTAATGTTTAAGCAATTCTATAAACAAACTGATAAAAAAACCTATTACGTACATATGGACACATATATGTAGATTGTATTTCAGGACATATCTATAGTTGTCTGTGGCAGTTATTACTGAGTAGGTATTTCACCATATTTTTCCATGTTTTTTACATCTCACTTTCTGCCTAAACTCTAACTTCCAATATCTCAAAATTCAACCCCAGTCCTTGTCAGGATCAGGCACTTGCTTGACATAACAAAAGTATGTAGCTTCTTAAAATGAATGCTTTCCAGGAAGTAAGTATTATGGGTGCCGTTTGGGTGCTGATAAATTCCTTTACATAGCTAATTAAACAACCAGTTCATAAAAACAACCAGTGTCCCCGTGTTGATACAACTGACCCCAGGCCTACCTTGTAATAGTCATAAAGAAGGCCCAGAGCAGCAGCACTGTCCTCATCTCCATTAATGCTCATCATGGCCTTGGTGGCAGCTGTAAGAGGGTTCTCCAGGAAGGACTTCCATGCTTCGTCTTCACTGGTGAAGGCACGACGTTGGCTGTAGGCTGGATCATTCTGTAGCACCAGCACTGCCCGCTTACTGTCAGAGATACAGAGATGGATGAGAGAGAGAAACAGCACTACTGTAGAGGTATGTACAAAAATAACCACTCGGGCAGAAATATAAGAAACCAGTCAAAAAACTCCAGGTGACTGGAATTCAAAAATAAACAAAAGTCCTGTTTAAGTGAAGAAGTTATACCGGCTTGGTTGTGCAATGGTGACAATGACAAATAAAGGTTACTTATGTGCATAAAGCAGTCAAAGCTCTTCTTTATAATAGTGAACTAAGCTAAACCCATCAGAAAATGGAATAAATCTCAGTTGCTTCCTGTCTGACAAGATGCTCTACTGGCTCTTCCAGTAAGACCGGCAATAAGCACAGTTCCTCATTGGGTGGCTGTCAAGAAACTTAAAAGAAGGATCTTCCTTGGTATTAGACAGGCTTTAACCATCACCCAATGTATAGGCTTATTGTTTTAATTTAAAAAAAGTACTTCTTACTCTTACATGTCTAGTTACTTTCCATGAGACATTTTGTCTAGCTGACTATTTTCTGCAGTGTATTACTAAACTAAAACAACAAAGTGTGCACCTTTAACTGGGTGTAGTTATTTCACACCTTCAAACAGACAATCCACACACCACGGCTTTGTTTCTTCAGAATGAAAGATAAAGATCTTTTCAAACCAAACCATGCTTAAATAGTTTTAGTACATTTAGCAACAATCACTCCAAGTTAGAAAGCAGTATATGTATATCTGTGTTCCTAAAAGACTTTACTGATGGCATTTCAGTGAAGTGAAGAGGTTTTGATTGACAAAGCCAATATTATAACGCATAGTCATGGAAACACTGGCGCGTCCTTATAGGATAATTGTTGGTGCAACGTGGATTAGCAGTAATCTGATAACTAATTGTACCATTCTTTAACCCCCTCCTGCTTCAGCCCCGTTTGATTTTAACACTGCAACCTGATAGATCCGTTATCCCGGGACAATAAAAAACCTGAGTGGGAACGCAATCCCGCTACTAAAAACAAGAAGTCTGATCAAGCACGAAATGGGTAATGATAGACTTTACACCGTATCCTGACTACATCCCAGTGGAGGAATAAATAAGAAAAAAGTTTCTGCTGGGATTCCAAGCCAACGTCCTTTTTAACCACTTTATTGCACAGATGACATTTCATATTATTACCCAAACAAACGGGATGTAGGTCTGTTACTACCAGCATGAACTACCTGCTGTTTTGCCAACTACTGTTAAGTTGCCTTGAAAGTGGTAAAAGATAGTTAAGACAGGAGGTCGGTCGTTTGAATCGTACACAAGCCTACAAGCGCTTGGAACCCGACAGGAGGTAAATTTTACTTACAAATTACACAGCCGACCTGGTCTGACTGTTATAACAATTTATTTAAAACTGTTTTAACACCCGTGTTTTGCTACTGAATCTCATTAATACCTTTGCTTAGCACCTGTTTCACACCAAAATGTCATAGATAGACCTGCCCTGTCTGAGTGGTTTTGCCCGGCTGTTTCTACAGGCCTCCAGAGAAGGACACGTCTTTCTGACGCTGTGTTCTCTAAATCTGTTCAGACTTTTACACTGTTTTTAGCAATTTACAGAAAGGACATAAAGACAATTTGTTGCTGGGGAAAAAAAATAGCCAACGCCTAAAAGGTGTACAATTTCACTAGAGTCAACAGAGCCTGAGTCGGTCCTCACACACACACACACACACACACACAAAAAAAATACATTTAAAACGTTGTAAAGCCACATATAGATATAACCCAAGCAACGATTAATAATGTACATATAATAATGTAATAATGTACATTTCAGAAAGTTAGATGTCAGTAAGTCAAAACCTAATAATGACAAGGCACAGGAAAATGTCCAGCCTGTTTCAGGGTGCTCAAATAATATCAACTGGACAGATGTGTTTTATGAAGTTAGACAACTCGGCTTTTACTCAGTTAAAATTAAACTGGAGAGAAAGAGAGAGAGAGAGAGAGAGAGAAAGAGAGAGACCAGTCCAGGTAAACGCGCACGGAGAGCGCTCGCGCGGCAGGTGCAATACACCTGTGTGTGTGTGTGTGTGTGTGTGTGTGTGTGTGTGTGTGTGTGTGTGAGTGAGTAAGAGATCAGCGCGGGTCTGAACACGACAGGTGGAACGGAGCCGAAACTCCGCGTTCTGAGTTCCACAAGTTCAGCGCACTTCTCACCGCGACACTCGACGTGTAACAGACGGTCAGACGTGTAACGATGACCCTGAACCTTACAAGAACTTTACAAAAAATAAAAAGACTATATATATATAAAAATAAAAATACAGATTATTAAAAGTAAAAGGTAAAAATATACCTAAAAACAATTCAGTAGAAAATTTCAGTCCAGGCGTTTCTCCTGTCCGTGTCTCCGACTAGTGTGTCCTGTAACGGACCTTCAGCTATTCTCCACACACACACACACACACACACACACACACACACACACACACACTTACTTGTCATGCTCCTGTGACATCTCGTTTTGGTCGGACTGGACTTTCTAGTTGGTACTGTATATCCGACCCGTCTTCTTCCAGCAGGGGAACGACAGAATGAGGGTTACCGAGGCGGCTGTCGGCGAGAGAACGGGTTTTGTTAGCTTTTCTTGCTTTTTGGGATATACTCAAATTTTAGGGCCGGTTTTACCTGTGACAGGGCATCGGATTGGGTTACACCTGAGGGGCGGGGCCTAATATGCAACTACAGTTAGGATCAACTTCTAATTGGCCCATCAGGGCAGTAAACAGAGCCGACCAATCAGAGAGCAGGTGGAATTAGCGGTTACCTGGTGGAGATTGTCTGGGATTGTCTGATCACCTGTAGGAGGCTATAATAAATATCTTAGGAGACATATTCAGCCGAATAATAAAAATTATATTAATATAGATTTGTTTAAGTTTTACAATAAAATACCTGTTATTTCACTCTGATCTCAATATGTCTACAGTAAAACAATTCTCCTAGTTTGGAGATAGAACTGTCCTGTTCCTGACCTGTTCCTGTATTCCCCTTTATATCCTGCACATAACACTAATCAAATAAACTGCATTATTCCCCTTCAGCGTGTTGGTTAGGCTCTAAAGACGGGGTTCTCTAAACACCTGTAGTCAGGTACGCTTGTATTACTGTCAAATTAATCTTCTGGACATGACTCAGGACACATTCAGGACATCTCCTGGACATTTAATTGTGGAGTGTTGATAATATATTTAATAATAATATCTTTTCTGTTGTAATCTTTTTATTAGAGACAGGTCTCATTAGGTCCAGGGTGATATTATAAACAGATTGCTTTTATTGGCCCTTTTTGATTTAACCTTTTCAATAAAAGGTACCAGATAAAAAACATAATAATAATAATAATAATAATAATAATAATAATAATAATAATAATTCAAACTCCTGCTTTCATGACTCATTAATTATTGTATAAAATCACAGGCCTGTTGGCTATACTTTGCAGACTCCTGAGGGTTCCAGACCCCAGTTTAATACACATTTTACATATTTGCATATTTTGAATCTAAGCTATGTATCTTTTATATAGTCGTATGTAGCATGTATTTAAAAAATATCTAGGGTACATAGCTGTACCTTAGGGACCACTGCTGTATCCATAAGAAGCTTTTATCTTTTTTGTTTTTTTAATATGTAATACTTTATGATCCTGTGACAAAACAGAAACTATTAACTCCCTAAAAACCTACCAGCAGGTTTCTCATCTCTCTCTCTCCCACTTCTACTGCATATGAAATGGTGAAGGACTTTCTGTTGAAACCGCACTCTAAAGAGCAGCTATTATGCGTTGAAAAAAGGGAGGGGAGATGATCCTTAATGATACCAATGGTGTGAAGGGGGTTCTCACAGTACCAGGATCATATGTAATTCCAGTAGGCTTAATCCACAATCTACTTCTAAAATGATCAAAGTGTAAGAGGCACGGATCACATGTTAAAGTATAAAATTATGCACTTACATTACAATCAGTTAATATGTTAAACTAGAAAAACAGAGAAACAGTATAATAAAGTTAAATCCCTTATTTGTTCATAAAAAAAATATTTAAACATTAAATGAATGCCTTAAATGAATTATTCCTCTGAGACTCAGTAGTTTTATATTTTAAAAGTTCTATTAAGGGGGAGTAAGAGAGAGTTTGTACAGATTTCATTAAGGTACTATTCAAGTCGAGTGGATTTTATTGTCATTTGAATCATCAACACTGTGTACAGTACACAATAAAACGAAACAGCGTTCTTCCAGAACCAGTAAGGGGCTATACATAACAATGACAAAGTGCATGTGTGCAAAAACATTTAAAAATTAAAAGACAATAAACTAATAGACTTTTTTTTTAAAGAATTGAGTACTAATATCTTTACATATTCTTGTACACATTAATAGCAAAATGAAGATAAACATGGCAAACTATTCAATTAAAAATGAAAGAAACATTCAGACAGATATATATATACATATATATGCTACAAGTATATGCAATGTTTTGCTTTTCAAATCTACAACAGTTTGAATAGTGGCAAGCAGTGTGCCTACATATGGGAATTAGTTCTCTTTCCCTAAGGCCATCACTCCCCTTAACAACTTATCCTAGCTACCACCTTCCCCCATTTGCCCCCACCCACCCCCAAACACATTACATGGGGCAATATAAACCCCTACTAGGTTACCCAGTAGGTTGCAGTAGGTAGTATAATGTAGCATTAATGGAATTTATATTATTCTTGTATTTAATTTAAGAGTAATGTGCTCATACATCTCATATTCTGAAAACTTTTATTTCACTGAGCTGTTTTACCAAGTCAGATTCCCGTGTACATTAAACATATGGCAAATAGAGTGATTCTGATTCTGTAATTTAGCAACACAACATAAAAAACATTTCCAGAACTGGAATGTAATTCCAAAATAAATTTTACAACAATTTATGGCTATAAATATGGATTAAAAATACTCTCCATGTATTTGGTCTAAAAATGTTGTCCTACTAATTACATATATGTTTTGCAGCAGTGTGTGAAATAATTTAAATAATCAATATAATTTTACAGTTATAACCTGAACATGCATTTGCAAGCCACTACTCAAAAGCAGAAATTGGCTAATAGGCAATGGCAATTGCTATCAAATTGCATCTCAGGGATTCATTTGCATATGCTTTGCCTTGAAAACTACTAAAAGTTCAAAGGGGCAGATGTGTAAATTCTTGACAGTTAACAACACGGAGCACTTTTTAGGCCTTCACAACATTCAGGGCAATAAGCAAATTCCACTCTGCTAAAAGTGCTGAGGCTGGTTAAATATTTTTTAGCTTAACTGTATGTTGTCATGATCTAACCATGGTGAGTCCTTGCTTTAACAGTGTCCAGGAGAAGTACATCATACATCATAGGGTTGGAGATAAAAAAAAAAAACTTTAAATAACACACATATTAAGAGGAAATACACAGTTGGATTTTGAGATGGTATCATAGATACCCCTTATGCCCCACCACCCACACACACACACACACACACACTGCTATTTGTGTGAAAACCATTCTTCCATTAACATAATTATTAATGCAGCTACTTAATTTCATGTCTTACCCTAAATCCTAACCCCAACCTTAACCTTAGTGATGAAAAGGCAACGTTTTGCACATGCCTACATATGCAAACACACACACAGACACACACACACACACACAGACACACACACAGCTTATCAGTGGAATACTTGCTTGAGCTAGTTCAATGTTTATACTTAGTCTCACCTTGCTGGATGAATTCTAGCTACAGGAAATCATAAGATGCAGTGACATCATTTCTTCCCCCTCCGTGAAGAAGAAGCTGTGCATTTCCAGTATTTTCACAGTGAATATGACTCCTGTGAATTTGATATGATAATGTAAGTCTGATTTTCACCTGTGTCTGGTACATTAGCAAGACTTTTATCTAATAGTGACTGGATAAAATATTTGTACTTCTTACTTCTTGGACCCCCCCCCCCCCAAGCCCACCACCACCACCACCATGTACAGTATTTCTGAACAAAATTAAGTTTTATTATATACATGTCCTTATGAAAAACCATACAGAACAGTGTATGTAATAACTGTCAGCTGTTATTCACTTGTTTTTAGAAACCTAAGCCAACTCACACCCATGAATTACACCCTGCATAATTATGCTGTTACATACACACACACATGTGCAGAAACATGCACACACACACACACACACACACACACACACACACACACACACACACACACACACACCCATATAATGCCTGGGGCACATTGATGGTTAAACCCAGTTGAGGAAATCACACCATTTAAGAGCACATTTCCAAAACATACTCAAACAGACTTAATTCTTACCCTGATTGTAGTGTAGTGTCCAGGTAGATGCAGCTAAAACAGTATCGAACAAAATGCCTTCGTACGTCATATTAACCTCCAACACAACATAATATTAACCTCCAACATTAAAAGGGCTCATTGTAGGTTTTCTGGAAGGTTGAGATGCAGTACATTGCCCAGCCTAAACGTCATCTATCTCTGATTTACATTGTAAACACAATTCAGTGGTCAGTGGTTAAGATTCTTGGCCCTGTGATCCAAAGGTCTTGTGGTCAAATCAGAACAACAGTAAAGCTGAACAAGATCCTAGAACAAGGCTCTTGATTGTATAAATGAAAGTCGCTCTAGATACTTTTTATTTACAGATAATTACCACATCTGTATTAGGAACATTAGCGGTGAAAATAAGTGATGTCAGGACAGTCCTTGCTAATGCTTGTTAAATCACTATGTTCGGTGGTGGATTTGTGTTTATGGACAGAAATGGGGATGTTTTAGATGAACAAAAAACCCAATCCTAATCACCTATTTAAAATTTGGAGACCTATTTTTGGCAAATCTTACTAATGTACCTTTAATGTGTAATAAGAAGAATATTACCAGTCTACTTAATGATTGGTATTGTCTTATATTGGTCATTCTTTTATCTGCTTAGACCAACATGGTCGGAGGTTGTTCAGAGCCCATGAATACCCCCCAGACAGGGCGCCATCCACTCACCCATTTACTCACACACTCACACCTATAGCAATTTAGCACATCCGATATACCTACCATATGTTTTCGGTAGGTAGAAAAAAAACAGAGCAGCCTGTAAAAAACCAACATGGGCACAAAGAGAACACACCAAACTCCTCACAGACAGAGTGAGGATCAAACCCCACGTCATTGTCCACCATACAATTAAAATGGTGTATTTGACCTCGGTAATGTATGACATCCCTACTGTGATTTGTCCAGCTGCACAAAAT
>JAOVVF010000002.1:7835826-7851799 GCA_028565595.1 Duopalatinus emarginatus | reverse complement strand
ATATAAAGTAATATAGTGTATATAGTAACATACAGCATGTCATGACAGTCTTGGTTCCTGTTTCCATCTCCTTTATAGATTTTCTATACCATAAATGTATGAATGTGTTGGTTGATTGATGCTTATTTGCATATGCTTGGCTTTGCTTATCCTGTTTTTCATCCACACACACACACACACACCATGGTGCTATGAACTAGACAATAGATATACAGCATAACGTTTATGACTTAATAATAAATGTTGTTGGTACTTCAGTAAGTAAAACCGTTTCATCCACACACCTCTAATTCATTCTTTAATTCCTTTTGTCACAATAAAAATAACAACTAACAAAGACTTCATTTGGGTTATATTATATACAGATGCAGACAAAATAAGCAGTTCAACTCCGTCACCTCAAATTGGCTCTTGTTCCAACCCCAGGAATGCAGAAAAAAACATGGGCCTATTGCTCATCGACTTTTCTGAGGTACAGAAGAGACTACAAACGTATTAGCAGAAAATATGAGACAGATCAGTTGCTTCAGTTCATCATCATCATCATCGTGTTCATTATAATCGGTCATAACCCCTCAGCAGGAGCATCAGTTGTTCAGAAAGTGCACAAGATCCACTGGCTGGAAGATCAGCAAATGCACATCATTCCTTACAATCTGTAGATACGAGTGAAGAAGACTGATGGACCCAACGGTTCCTTATCCAGAGAATCATTCCTCATGCTCTGGTTGAGTGTGTGGTTATGGTCCCTGAGGGGATTAGTTGAGCGCGTCTGGTATTACACGTGCGCGTTTAGCACACCAGTCCATGTCACCATGTAAGCCGCCGCGCCGTGTACACGTTCCTGTCATTTGCCGTGTATCACTTGGTAACCTTCATATCTCCAGATGTAAAAACTCACATAAAACAGGCTTATAATAGTCTAGCCAGATGTGCAGTAGACAAAAGCCAACAACATTGTTGCATAAACATAAATAAACGTCCCTAAAAAGAAAGAAAACGAAAGCGTTTTAAAAAAAACCCTACATCACAGCGTTACGCCTAATCCGCCGACTGCATATAGAATTGGATTCTCTTTATATCATGTTAGAACCTCAGTGAGGGAACAGAGGCTTCAGATATGTGAGGAATAAACAATGCATGGCACTCACAGTCTTCTGGCATACATGTAGGCAGAGTGTTATTCACATCAAGTGTAAATCTATGTGCCATAACATCAGGTGCAGCTTTTTTTAAAAAAAAAAAGAAATCATTATTAAAATAAACCATGTACCCTGGAGTGCCAACCTCTTCACCATGCTGGACGACATTACGGTGCATCACAGCACATTCAGACTTCATTTGAAAGGAAAATGTTAGGAGTATAGAAGGTGCATTTCCTCTACTTCATGCTGGCATCACCTGGTGATCAACCATACAGCCACGAAGACCACCTCAGCAATGCCTTTCTGGCAATACAGGAAAACCGATGAGAACCATTTACAAAAGAATAAAAAATAAATAAATAAAAAAAAACAACACTTGAATGTTATCATTTACACCCTTTTCAAATCCATACCTCTTTTCACAGAGCTCCTCAAGTGCACTACCCAATTATATAAAGGAAAATTACTAAGACACTGTGCACAATATAAAAAAAGAAAAGAAAACAAGTAACATGTTTTTTTTGTCCCAGTGGTCATTAGGAAGACTCAATCCTATTAATCATGATTAATGCATGGTCATGAAATGCCATTTGAATTGTTTTCAGCATAGCGTTACATGGCTGCATGATCAGTTTTTAACACCACAGAGCCAGATTGTGTGGATTTTCTTCAACAGTCGTTTCTATCTGTACACAGAGACCTATATAGTGGACACTTTATATAATAATAATAATAATAACAATAATAATAATATTAATAATAATAATAAAAGGATTTTAAAAAACGGTTTGTTATTTAACAAAGAAAATTGCACCATTTGTAATATAGTAAAGTTTTCATTAGGGGCGTAAGTGATATTTATAAAAGGAATATCAGCCCGTTTTCAGCCACATACAGGTTTGCACTTTCCTGTTTCACTGTGGGGTTTTTTTGGTCTAATTTTCTTCAAAAAGAGAGAAAAAGGAGGCCGGTGAGGGAACAATTAAAGCTACTAACTGATAACCGGGATTAATATGTTTCATGGATAATCTGTAACATGTAATCCAACTATATCTGGATAAAAAGTGTCATTTTTTCATCAATTAATCTCAAATTGCTGTCGCGTGAGGCGAAGAACGAACTACGGAATGTGCCGTTATAGGAAAATAATCCGAAACAGCACACCATATGGAGCTTTATTCCCTACTCTGTTCCTTGTCATGTGATGTAGCTGACTTGACAATGCCAAAGCCTGGAAAAAAAAAATCATCAAAACTTTTAGGTACATCATTTCTACCCATTTGTTTCAAAAGCAACCCGTAACTGACAGACCTACAAACCTGAAACTGCTTGTCAGTGGTTGTTCTACAAAGTGGAAGGATTCACCAGGTCAGTCTCCAGCTTGTTCCTCAATATCACACAACCCCACCAGTGTGTGACTAGCTTTAGCTTCATCCTCTTCCAAATGCATAATGAAGCCTGACTATACAGTGTACAGCACCTGCATGGAAGGAGCAGTCCTACTTTTTAAAGAAAATGCCTGAGCGGGTATTGAGGCCTCTAATACAAGAGGGGTAGAAGAGAAGAGCCTGTAGAGAACATTCCCATCCGGAAAAGTCAAACGTAATCAGTAGAAACGAAACGTATCTGTAGTAGGTTTCCAAAAGATCCACGTTTTTGGAGGATTCTATAGTGGTGTGTTTTAAATATGGCTGTCAGGATCATCTTCCCCTGAGAGACTGGCTTAAGCACAGCGCAATGATATTTACCATGTCGCTTCGGGATAGAAATTTTGTGCCCCAGGGCCGTTGGAAACAAAGTGACACAGATATTCTCTCTGCTTTCGTGTCATGTTCACATATTTGCAAAAAAGAAAAAAAATATGCTGAGTGACATGTTGATATAGCGAGTACGGTAGTTGTGAAAACGGAACACAGCTGTAGCACAACCTCACAGCGACGTAGTAAAGCTTAGCGGGATGCCATTGTGCTTTCACGTAGAACAGGAACGTCTCGCTTTCCTCTAAATGTGTGAGCATGACATCTCACAGACCATGCTGTATGTATACAATAACAATCATACAATGGCTTTAAAGGACCTGAATAAAAGCGAGTAGTTTCGTATGAAGTACAGTCCTTGAGGTTGTAACCTTACCGAGTGACACTGTAAAGCTAAAACAGGAATCTCTCCTAGACTGGCTAAGACTCCTGCAGTACAGAGAGCAGAGGAAGAGTTTCATATGGTTCTGTTCACAGTCTCAGATTCAGGCTGTAGACCAACACGGGGGGGAGCAGCAACGGTCCGAGAGAAGGAAAAAAAAAAAAGGAAAAATAAAATCAATACTTGTCCATGAGTGCGAGTCTGGTGTTTGTCTGGCTGCACAGAGGATTCCTCAACTTCACTGGCTCAGACGTTCAGAAGACTGAAGAGGAGGAATGAGGCTCAGGAAATGAGCTCATCTGTTCTTCCTCCTTCACTGCAGCTCGTCTCTCTGCTGTGGAGAGAACAGATAAGTACAGCTATCAAATGAACCAACCATAAATCAGAGGAATAAGAACGACGGCTCAGCTTCAGATACTGAATTCTGATCACAGGGTCCAAGATCCTGTCGTAACAAGAGACAGAATCCTGAGACTTGTCCATATTACAGTGTATTACATCATCCCATCCATATCTATCTATCTATCTATCTATCTATCTATCTATCTATCCAACTATCTATCCATCCATCTATCTATCCATCCATCCATGTGTCTATCCACCCATCCACATCTATTCATCCATATCTATCTACCGATCCATCCATTCAACCATCTATCTATCAATCTCCATACACCCATTCATTATCTGTCTATAACTATCTATTTATCCATCCATCTCTATCTATCCATCCAAGACAGCACAGTAAATTAACAAAAAATGTTTTTAAGGTTCTTTAAAAAGTTGTTTTTATTTTCCTTTTTCAAGGTATCCTTAAGGAAGCAAGTTAGGATTTGACAAATGAAATATATCACAGTGCAGGAATTCACACAATGAAACAATATCTGTATAAGAGCACAATAACCATTACTTTTCATTAAACAAAATCAAGTCCATGAGTCCAAACCCTGGGAACCCTGAGATATGTATATAGCAGAGACATGGAGGTATTCTTACCTTTCCATAGCCAAGGTCTCCCACATTATTACAGCTGATTCTGATAATCTCTTCTTCACAATCACTCCTTAATCTCTAAAGCAGGATGAGGAATGGTACATCTGCTACTCCTCTCCTGAAATGTTGTCCCAACTCCATTTTGCCGCGGTCATAGTACACAAGACTAGGTACCCAGCTGGCTTATCGAGGAAACCTCGGTTGAATCCCTCGGCAATTCCAGTGACATGAAACGCTACCAGTTTATTCTGAACTTCACCTCTTCTCTTCACCGTTGTAGTCCTTAACACGGACAAGGTCTCCTTTAAGTTTTTATTTTTCCTTTTGGTCTTCAGTCTCACAAAATGATTTCAGAAATAAATCTGCAATTAATCTCAGTCCATTACGGCCTTTAGAATATACGATTGTTCCCCTCTGAGGGAAAAAAAAACTACTATAGAAAAGTTTCTTAACAAAAAAACAGTCTGTTCCTATTTGCTCTTAATGTATAAATAATAATAAAAATAATAATAAGATCCACAACTCATTAAAAGGAAGATAAATCTTTCATACATCATCTTCTAATACACTGACTTGTGCTTCCAATAAAAGGGAGAGGAAAAAAAACAAACAAACAAACAAAAAAACCTTTAAAAAGAAGCAGCAGAATTTTTGCAGGGGGATGCGCTGTGTTAGAAAGGAACGGCACGTCTTAAACTGTTCTCTATCTGCCCTTTGGAGAGGCCTCTCCATTGTTGGACAGGGGCTCTTCCAGCTCATCCTCCTCAAAGCCATGAAATGTAGAAGTGTCGCTCTCAGAGCTGGCACCAAACAGCTCCTCGGCTCCAGTGAAAGGCTTTTCCTCTTTTGCTTCATCGCGCTCACCTGACAAAACATATCACAACGTTGTATTTACCTGCTTATAGAACTCTGTTTGATTATCAGATTTAAAACAATAATGACAACATTAAATAACAACTATAATCAAAACTATCTGACGGTGTAAACGGCAGAACAGGATGACTGAGTGACTACATTTTCCAAAGAGAACGATAAATGTGACCAGATCTTTAAAGAAGACATGGGGCGACAGGAAAGTCCCAGGTTCGATCCCTGCACAGGGCAAGACATGACTGAAGTGCCCTTGAGCAAGGCACCTAACTCCCCCAACTGGTGTAAGGTTTGGAGCTCCCCCCACTTCGGGCAAATGTGTTCACTGCCCCCTAGTGTTCACTAGTGTGTGTTTTACTACACAGATGGGTTTTAAAGCAGAGGACACATACCTTTGTGTAGGTATGCACAGTAGGCAAATAGTTCACTTTTCCTTTCACATAATATAAAAATACATAATATAAAAAATTTTTAGTTCTTGTGAACATTCACATACTGTGAAACATGACAACCCAGGCCGGTTTCTATTGGATGCCTAGATAAAACAAACAAACAAACAAACAAAAAACAACAACAACATGGTATTCAACCATTCAGATTTTGCATATAATGAATGATGGCTGTTGCTACCTCTCATGACCTCCTGAACAGAGGATCAATGCTTCTCTGTGCACCATTTGGGAGCCCTAAAACCTCTGCTTTTGTCTTGAATGACTGTGGAGCAGGAGAATTGAGTAGCAATGTATTTCTTCTGTATACTGGAATGGATCGTCCACATGAAAAGTCCTTCATGTTGACACTAGACAGCAAAACATGCTTTACGTTGTCTGCTGAAACATTCGGTGCAGCCTGTTGACACTGTACACCAAGGTGCTTACTAGTGCTTTTGTTGACACTGCATTAGGACAAACAGAGTATAAACTACTACATGGGGGCATGGGGACAGCTGTGGTTTGAGGTTAGGGAACCTGTCTAGGGGACGAAAGACTGTTGATTTGTTCTGCCGTACCGACAAGACACAACTAAAGTAGCTTTGAGCAAGGCACCAAACTCCTGCTGCTGGATTTTTTTTTTACTGGTCAGAAAACATAATGAATATTGTCAGTTGTTTTGCAAAGCACATAACGAGTAGTTTGGAAGTTTTTGAAGGTTTTCAAGAAAGACAAAAGTGTGTTATCGCATTTTGTATGGCAAAAAGTCATCACTCACTAAATCACTCTCCTACAAACTCTGAACTTCACACCCAGTCAGCAAGTCAGTAGGTATGTTTACATGCAAATATGTTCTCCAATCTGATTTAATTCATTCTGAATACAGATTCAGATACAGATTTGGGTTGACTAATATGTGGTATGAGAAAGTATATGAGGTATAAGAAAATACGACTTTTAAAGTTTGTAGCATAAACTTCGTCTCCTCTGATGTTCAGTTTTTCACTCGCGCCATGTTGAAGATCGTAAGCTTTCATTATGCTGTGTGCACAAAATGTAGACAAACTGTCTATTTGGAAATGTAATCGGACACAGGTGTTTACATGGCTTTTTCTTCTACTTAACTGATTTTTTAAACCTCGTTCACTCGGAATGACCCCATTCAGATGACTCTATTCCGATTAAGATGTATATATGGACATATTCTATTCCGATTAAGCTGTTAGTCGGATTATTAACAGACTATCAAGTAAACATACCTAGATGTTTAGCTGACAAGCGACAGAAGGTACAATAACATGTAAATGTGTTTAGGCTGGTGTGGTACAGCGGTAACATCGTTGTCTCCCATTGTGAGAGACCTGGGTTCGATTCCCGGTCTGGGCAGACAGTCTGTGCTACACCAATAAGGGTCCTTGGGCAAGACTCCTAACACTACGCTGGCCTACCTGTAATACCAATAACCTTGTAAGTCGCTCTGGATAAGAGCATCTGCCAAATGCCGTAAATGTAAATGTAGGCGTAACCATGTCCAGGAACTACCATTTAATAACCATTTAATCCAGTCACTCTTGATAACGGCATAATACATTTAATATGAATATAAATGAAAACCAGTGTCTCTTCCTCCCAAGACAACTGGAGAGTCCTAAA
Organism: Duopalatinus emarginatus; assembly: GCA_028565595.1. NCBI lineage: Eukaryota > Metazoa > Chordata > Actinopteri > Siluriformes > Pimelodidae > Duopalatinus > Duopalatinus emarginatus. The sequence goes on along the minus strand of JAOVVF010000002.1, from coordinate 7,844,568 downwards.
ATGACCACACATCTGAGAACATCATATCATGTTTGAAAGCTAACTAAAGTAGATTAGAAACTTGTGAGTCTATAAAGTGCTTATTTGCAAACATGTGTTATGTCCTGTGCTCTTCTCTTTGATCTGTCTAAATCAGGCGTGTTTGATGTCTGTAAACAGATACTGCGGCTCTAGAGATCGTCCTCAGTGAGGCCAGCATGGAGCTGTGAGCCTAAACCCCTAACCTTTACCCCCAGGCCGTTCTACAACATGTAATGACCCGGAGATTTTGGTGTTGGTACTCAAAAAGGTGTGGCTGCAGATTTTCATTCCAACCAAGAACAACTCACACAATGAGCCAATATCAACTGATTACACAGGTGGAATTAGGTGTGGCTCCTGTTGGGTCAGAATGAAAACTTGCAGCCACACCAGGTCTTTGTGGATAAGATTGGACAGGAACAGCAGGTGTTTTTTTTCCACAACTCACCCAAGCGTGTACACTTGGAGCATTTGCCATCTTTCAGTTTGGAGTCTGAATGTACATGACAGACTTTGCAGAAATTGTTCAGTGTATGAGCGTCATCAGGATTCTTCTGATCTGAAATAAGGAAACAGGATACAGAGAGTAAGATTAAAAGACACTGACCAAAACTCACAGTTGGTTTTTCAGCTGTATTTTTAGATACTATTCCATTCATCCAAAAGGATTTAGTTACTTTGGGAAAGCAAAGTACATGTCCTACGTTTACGACTATGAGGACGGTGGTTGATGGTTGGAGACGGTGATGGCTCTTGGTCTCTGGCTTGAGGTCCCTCTTTTTCAGCAATATGGCTATGGCCATAGTGGTAGCTTAAGCCAGTGCGATTCCTGTAGCGTTTTCCACAGACTGCACAAAAAAATAAAAAATAAAAAATAAATAAAAAAGAGAGAGAGAAAAGAAAAAATAAGAAGAAATGATTAACTAGGAGGCTTAATTGCAAAATCCTCACAGCATGCAAAACCTGTGGATGACTTTTAGAAAGCTGAGACAATGATTCTCCTGGGGTTGTCCAAGTCTGGGTCTAACATATCAGTTGTTTGTACAATATGCAAAGAATATGACTATAATTGGCATGTTAACAAGGAATAAAGAAAGGCAATCTTTTCACTTCCTAATCCTGTTTTTGAGTCCAAAGCAGACAAAAATCCATATACCTGAAGCTGCAGTTTTTGAGTTATGCTTTTGTTTGTATCTGTCTGAAACAGAGAAGACACAAAGCAAAAAGAGACAAAAAAAGAAAGAACAAACATGAGCAAGGGTTACTCAGAAAGGTGGCACAGTTAACCCTGAGAACCTAATCTGCCTTCTGGGGTATTCCACAGGTAAACTACATGCTGAGTCCAATTAAGCAAAACAAACTCGCTTACGGAAATTCTGTAAAGCAGACTGCAGGGCTCCAGTGCACTTTTCAACTGAACAACTGATCTTTATCAGTACAAGGGACTTACTTTCACAGATATATGGCTTATCTTGGTCATCATGGTCTGTCCTCCGGCGTCCTGAGCCTCGACCCTGCAACAAGAGACAAATAACCATCTCTGTGCTTACAAGATCTCATCTGTGTAGTGCATTTAAGGTTACGTCAAATTAATACACCAGTAAGGGTGTATACCATTAATATAATATTAATGTTATTGTCCTGGTTCTTATTTGACACTGCTGATATTTTACTGGGCAGCTTTGAAAACCCAGTTAAAGAAAGTCCTGGCCTGGTTTTGAACTGATTTTATCAGACCATTACCAATGTGAATACATACAAATTTTTGAGAGCCTGAAATGTTATAATACGGTGTCCCACAAGGTTCCGTTTTAGGTCCTCTAATGTTCTCTCTTTATATATCCACCCCTAGACATGCAATTCCCACCATATATTATTACATTCTACACTGATGATGCACAGACATATACCTGTATTCAGCCTGATTCAGCCTGATTCAGCAGCACAAATATGCAAAATGGGGAAGACGCAACAGAACAGAAACTTCTGCCTTTTCAATTCTGCCTAAATACAAGACATTGGGCACCAAGTCTACCTGCAATTAGGTTCTCTTAAAAACTAAAGCTTTAGTTAAGCCTTAATGTAACTTACTCTAAACCGAAAATAGGTACACTATATGGATAAATGTGTGTTTTTGGGAAGGCTTGTCACTAGATTTTGTAGCATGGCTGTGGAAATGTCTGCATTTCTGATTATCTATGGCAAACCATGTTTTTATAGACCTAGTTTTGTGCACTTGGGCATAGTCATGCAAGAACAGGCTTGGACCAGATCCCTTCACTCCATTAAAAAGAAACTGTGTGCAGTTTTGGAAAAGACCACATACTGGTGCAGTGGTCAGGTCCATAAACATATGGCAATAATGAACACTCGACAACAATGAGACCGATTTATTATTGTTACAAATAAACGTATTTGGGAATGGTTTGTATGACTGATATATATTGAGCTGTGTCAGGAATGTCCCTGTAGGAATGTCCCTGCAGTGGATAGTGAGGACAGCTGAGATCATCATCGGTCTTCCTCCCTTCTGTCACAGACGTTTACACAACACACTGCATCCGCAAAGCAACCAGCATTGTGGACGACCACACGCACACCTTTCACACACAAACTCTTTACCCTGCTACCATCTGGAAAAAGGTACCGAAGCATTCAAGCCCTCTCTGCCATTGCCAAACAGCTTATTGTGCTGTTGCTATTGACACATGTTTTGAGCTTCTAGCTCCCCCAGGTGCTGCCAATCAGGTGCCTGCACCTGTGAGCATTGAGATGAAATTCGCAAACCAGTGGCAGCCCCATATCTCCACAGTCTGGGACATAACTCTATCCTCCAAGATGACAAGGCTTGCCCCTACAGAGCTCGGTTTATCAGAGACTACCTTCAGAATTTGGGAGTGGAGAGGATAGAATGGCCTGCCAGCAGTCTTGATCTCAGTGGGATCAGCTTGGACGTGCTGTTCGTGCCAGTGTGACCAACACAACCGCGCTGGATAATGGGATGCCATGCCACAGTATTGTGTGACCAGGCTGGTGACCAGCATGAGGTGATGCCAGGCTTTTGTGGCTCTTCCACACGCTACTGAGGCTACTGTTTGTTAAATTAAATTAAATTAAGTTGTTCAATTGCAAATATGTCGTTTCTTAAAACTTCAATCATCCAGTCCACCAAACGACTCAATGGCAGAATAAGCTGTTTGGCAGTGGCAGAGAAATTTTTCATATTTCACATACTATTTCACATACTCAGCTCTGCTGCTCATCCCACAAATGCATGTTCTTTACACATTTAAAAGGGAAATTAACAGACTTTCCAAAAGTATTATCTGTAAGATTTATTGGCAAGAAACATCAGCTACAACAAAGAAATAATCTACCAAACACAAATTTCCTTAGTTTTTGTGCTATGTTTAGATGATGATGATAAATTAGTGCAATAGACTGAACTGTTGTGATGTGTTGTTGGCTGGCTGCCCTGCTGCCTCTTAATGGAAGGCTTGGCTACTTCACAATATAGTACTCGTAAAAATGACTAGCCCTGCCCGAACACTCAGCAGAGGCATGAGGGAACCCCCGCAACTGCTCCCTGGGTGGTGGTGGTTTGGAGCTTCCCCCCAATTTGGGCAAGTGTGTTCAGTGCACCCTAGTGTTCGCTAGTGTGTGCTACTGTCTGAATGGGTTAAATGCGGAGGTCACATTTCTCCTCACAGTAGGCAAACAGATCACTTTCACTTCACTTACACTTTAATTCTTAGTCTTTGGACTTTGTAAAATAAAGTGATAACCAAGGTGCATTAGACTGAATGAATAGATCACTCTTTATATTTTACACTGGTTCTTCAACGTACATGTAGCCGGATAATCCGTTAAATAGAAGAATAATAGCCATTATTATACAGAGATGTTGCAGGTTATAACCATCCCCATACATGTCCAAGTCAATTCAACCACACAGTGCTCTGTTCCATGTGGACGAGTGTAAACATGCTATTTTATCCAAAGAACCGTCACCCAGGCTGCAACAGTATTCAGGCTCTAGCTCGTATTTCCACTTGGGATATCAGCGATATTATCATTACAGATCGATAGATGAGCATCAGTGCACAGTGTATAGCAGAGTGTATCCTTTAGACTTCATGAATAAATCAGAGAGGAGTCACTCACTCGGCCTTTTCCCCGGTGTTTCCTTTTTGGTATGTCCACTTCAAAGTCTTCATCGTCATGGTAACCATCTTCATTGGCGTCAGCCTCCAAAACTCTCTGCAATAGCAAACGATGGGAGGAAAAGAGCCAGAGTGAAAGAGTGGGGAAGACAAAGTGGACAGGGAGTAAGAGACATGGGATTTATAGCATGAACAAATGAGTAAATATTATTTGAAGTTGTTTATTTTTAAGTCGTGTAATCATATTGGCTTTAAACTTACTAACACATAGCACTAACTTTATAAAATCCTGAAACAATTCAGCTATATATTACGGCTTAACTGAGAAACAAATCACAGTATCTCACTTGTTGATATATATCAAATGTATATTTGAACTGCACCAATCCAACCTAAAGTGTGTTGGGTTAACGTGACGCGGGGAGGAGGGTCTGGCTGCAGACCTCAACTGCGAGGCTCGCAGCATCTCACCTCATCTGTGGGAACGGAAATGACGTGCATACTACAAAATCATTGATGATGTGATGAAATCCAACACAATTAGGAGAGGGGCAGGAGAAAATACAAAACAAAACATTAGGTGTACCATGGGACAGTTAAGCTATCAATATCAATTCTTCACATTTTGCACATTGTATGTTTTATAATCATTTTTTATAAATATTTTATAATTGTCGTTCTAATTTTTAATCTTCTTTTATTTATTGTACAGTTACTTATGTGGACCAACTGTCAAAAGCATTTCACTACAGGTTGTACCATCAATAACTGTATATGTGACAAATAAAACTTTAAGAAAACAAGCGATGAAAACAAGGCAACACAGCAACATTACCAATTACCAACATTACCGAGTACACTTCTCCAAAATTTACTAAAAATTTACTAAAAGACAAAACCCTAACAGGGAGGCTGCCAAGAGACCCACAACTACATTACAGGAGCTACAGGAATTTTAGACATGTGACAATAAATGCTCATATTGTTATTTAAATAAACTATATGCAAATCCTTGGTTTGTGGATAGAAACCTTTTCTCACCAAAAATCTAAGCCCAACTAAATCACCACAAACCACATGGCAAATTATGTTAAGGTCCGATGAGATCAATTCCATATAGGTATAACACCTCCATAATACCGAATGACTTAATATGACGGGAATTTAAGCACGACAATGACCTCCTAAAGCAAACATCCAAATGACAACCAATTCCAACAAAGGAATGGCTTAACTGAAAGGAGATTTTAAACAGCCTGAATCCAACTAAAAGTGTGTAAGGTGACCTGAAGTGGAAAATAGGGTCTGGCTGCAGACCTCCACTGAGAGGCTCGGAGCAGTCTGGGCTTACCTTAAATGAGGTGCATACTACAAAATCATTGTTGATGTGATGAAATCTAACCGTAAGATACAGCTGGGTTTGACATGGACTGTTTTTAGAAAATGAATAATTATCCAACACAATTTATTGACCAGTTAAATCTGACAATGCAAGAAATGTTGATCTGCAACCTCGACTATGATCAAATAAATTTTAGTAATAGAAACGCATTTTTGCATCTTTGTCTAATTTCTAAAAATATATTCTATCAGTAATGATATTCTCCATATTCTGATTACTGGTGAGAGAAAATGACCCTTTCTAACATTACATCCTTTTGGTTTTAGCCATCTTTGGTTTTTTTGGTCATCTCAGCTCTTTGTCTCTATGGAGTTTACTCTTCTTTGTTTGTATAATTGACCATGAGGTGATACCACCACCACCACCCCTAAGGTGACGACTATCAACCCCCAAGAACCCTCACCTTCATCCCACACTTACCCCTCCTTAAACTCCTTTTCTTCATCCTCCTTCCCCCTCCCACAGTTCCCAATGTATATATGGTCCTCTAAAAGTAACCCTTATTAGACTGGACCAGACTAGACTAGATCAGACAGTTGATCAACCCAGCTGTTCCATACATGACCCTCGGTATGTGTAAATAAACTCAAGTCAACACTCTCCTGACTCGACTATCCGGGATTCTGAACACTGGTTACTGAAAGATAAACATTGCTTCAACACACAATTGCTGCTAACAGTGCCAATGCTAATTGTTATAGTAGTAACTATGTAACAATATCTGTTGTTCACAAACTGCATAGTAGATGAGGCACATCTAAGGGATCTGTGACCCTCATAGTGCAGGTCTGCAGCCAGAAGCTATTGGAAGCGGGCTGTGCAGTGCAGATGCCCTCACAATGTGACAGACATGGAATTGTTTTGCAAGTAAGAGTGGGAAAATATCACTAAGTCGAGAAGTGGCACATGGACAGACTTTTACCCACAAAAAAAATCAAGAAGTGTAATAAAATCCAAAGCTGTTTCAACAAGGACAACACAAGCTTGTGGAAATATTCTGTAGGCAACAAACGTCATACTTCCTGCAGAATGATCCACAATTCCATTGTATTCCGAGGTGTACAATTACTGTTTTCCACAGTGTGTTCCACAGAGATGTTTGTAGATGTACCCGAGGTCCCATTGAATGCCAGCTAAACAACCTCTGTACCATTACCTAACCACCACCAGGATAGGTATTTAACCCAGGCTCCTCTGTACCAGTTTTCTGGCACTTCAGTGTACTCATGCAACTAGAATTCCATTCTCTGCAATTTCACATCAAAAGCAGTAGAAGATCTGAAAGGATTTATTTTAGTATTATTCTTTTTCTTCACAAAACCCTGCCATTTTTACAAGGGGTGAGTAGACTTTTTATATCCACTGTATATTTTATTTCTTTTCTCATTCTGCCATTGCTGCTGTGTTATTCAGCTGGTAGCAATTTAAGCGTCTTCTTTAACAGAGACGGTGGTTGAAGTCGGCGGTGCTGTTTATAAAAAGGATGGTGGTCGAGGGATTTTCACCATTTACGCATAAACAGTCAGGTGATTAACTCAGTGGGGAGCTGTTTGTAGAAAGAGTCTTGTAGAAAAGGCTTCTTTCCCAGTGGACAAAGTACTGAATCTGCCACATCTTTCTCTACAGAGGTTGTTTTAAAAAAAAAAAAAAAAAAAAAAAAAAAAAAATACACCTGCTGCTCACCTGAATCTCTAGCAGGTCCTCGTCTCTTGTGCTGTTCCTCTTGTCCAAGCCGTCCCCTCTCAGCAAAGCCTCCAGCGTAGTGCTCGGTGTAGGCAAAGTATCTTTAGATGTCAGGCCATTATCTATAAAAAAAAGGAGATATAACCATTTAGTGCACACACACACACACACACACACATCATAAAGTGCAATAGTCTCAGTCGACGAAAAGCTGTTTGCAAAATGGCTCATCTGAAATCATCCCGTGTTCTGTATAGTGGAGCAGACAGTAGCACGGAAAACTGCTGGTAATTATTTAGAAGCAATATCTGTCCGTCAAGCAGCCACAAATAATAGCGCACATTTTCTTGAAAGCCGAGAAAACCCTTTTTCTGTCAACAGCAGAGCTCTCTTCTTTCAGCAAAGAGCAGTTTACACTTTTTTTTTTTTATATCTGCTTTTCATTAAGTAATGCTTTTTCAAACATTTCTACTGCAATTTTTACCAGATGCTGAATTGCATAACAACAACAGACTCCTGCTCATCTTTCTGCATCGCCAGTTGCCGGGTCAGATGTGCAACCAGTCAAAGAATGTAAGTGCTAACATTTATAAAATCAATTCTAAAAAAAAACAGCAGTTCATTTAAGCATTTTTTAAAATAATAATAGTTAATTGAACACTCTGAACCAGTGCAGGTCATATGGGATAATCAGTGTTAACAGCATGTCCTATATTTCACCTATATTTAGACCGTAGAGGTGAAGGCTTGAATCCATGGAAGTGTGTAACCTCCTCTTCTTTCTCCAGCAGCGAGCAGGGTACGTATACATCTGGCCAGCTGCCAACCCTGAACACACAACCACACAGAAAAAAAAAAAAACACAGACAGGCAATAATTAAATAATTCCAGGCTATTGATTTTGAATTGCACGTCGTTAACCCTTTTAGATAGCAGGCTGCCGTCCAATAACCTGTGCAAGGCAGAAGGCAGAAGGAGAAAAGGATTGTGAACGTTTAGGAATTGCTAAGATTTCTGAGCTAATAACTGGGGCATGTTCTTCATCCAAGCACTTGAGCAGCAATAAACCTCCACTGAAGATTTGCTGATCAGACTTATAAGAATTATCGACTACACTGAAGTGCCAGAAAAACTGGTCTAATACTCAGTAGGGGTCCCACAGGAGCAACACAATGGGGCCTGGACTCTCAGAAACACAGTGGGGCCTGGACTCTGAGATCTGATGACTGAGGTGGGAAACCCCAAACTCAAGTGTTCCTCAAAGCATAATTTGCCATCTCTAGATGTGTGTGGTGGTCCATTGTCCTGTTAGAAAGAGGCCAAATCCGTCAGAATGGATGCAGGTGTAACATGAACTGGAGCCACACATAGTGTTAACCTGTCAGACATGTTTCTGTTGTTGATGTACCAGGAGTCCCATGGAACGGCATCTAAACAAACCCCATACCATTATAAAGCTTTTATATACGTTTT
>JAOVVF010000002.1:7796451-7808949 GCA_028565595.1 Duopalatinus emarginatus | reverse complement strand
TTGAATAAAAAATTGATACAGTAGAAAAACAGAACTTTATATTTGGTAGAGAAACCTTTGGTTGCAGTTACAGAGTTCAGACATTTCCTGTAGTTGCTACCCAGTCTCCAGACCTGAACCCAGTAGAAAATCTTTGGAGGTAGCAGAAACTCAATGTTGCCCAGCAACAGCCCCAAAACCTGAAAGATCTGGAGAAGATCTGTATGGAGGAGTGGGCCAAAATCCCTGCTGCAGTGTGTGCAAACTTTGAAAAGAACTACAGGAAACGTCTGACATCTGTAACTGCATCCAAAGGTTTCTGTACTAAATATTAAGTTCTGTTTTTCTATTGTATTAAATACTTATTTCATGCAATGAAATGAAAATTGAGTATTTAAAAATCATACAATGTGATTTTCTGGATTTTTTTTGTCTCTTACAGTTGAAGTGTACCTATGATAAAAATCACAGACGTCTCTTCTTCTATTCTTTCTAGGTGGGAAAACTAGCAAAATCGGTAGTGTATCAAATACTCATTTTCCCCAACGTGTACATATATATTATGTACGCCATCATAAACGCTAGAGCCACGGGATGCACTGATACTGTTATATAGAGTAGAGTATGAGTCGAGAGAGCATGGGTCAACTCAAGTGTGTACAGCAGTATCAGTGACTGTTATTAAACACTGAATTAACTGCACCATGAATTGCCCCTTGACCCCAAAGCAAAGTGCAGAGTAGAGGCATGTGTGTCCCACTGCTCACCAAACTGTGAGTGCAACACGTTCATTTCACCCGTCCATGCTCATGCCCAAACTTCAGGCTCATTTCCAATAACCATGCTCACAGCTGCCCTTGTGTACTATCTGTATTATTATTATCAGGTTACTTCAATGCTTTAGTTTCTCCTTTAAATATTTTCACATGGTTTTGACTGCTATCAAGTCCAGATTACGGTCAATTTGTTCATTAGTGCGACATGGTTTACGTCACATCCTATTACATGGTATCAGATGCTAGTATCAGAGCATTTTTTACAGGAAAGACTGCTATCAGACTGATATCCAACAGCAGTCCCAGTATCAACACATCCCCAGAACAAACATTCGGTACAAAGTAGCCATGCACCTGGACGAGACATGCTGCTGGAGAGACATCTGAAGCTCAGTCATCTGTAAGCTCGGGGTGTGCGTTTCTGACCTAGAAGTGGCGTCTTTCACTGCCAAGAATGTCGCCCTTTGAACTGTGGACACAAATGGAAAAAGAAAGAAGAGACTGAGACTGAGGTCCAGCTTTTGAAATGCCTCTGAGACTGTGCGTCTTTGAAGGAATGATCTTATTATCATATCCAGAGGATGAAAAACAACGTGTCTCTATGCAAAATTAATTCACTTGTCAGCAAGCCAACAAACTGCAAAGCACCCTGGACACTTAAGGCACACAATTATACAAAGATTGTGAACGTAATGGCTGATAAAAAGAGTATTTTAGGAAATAAACACACAAAGTAGCATTTTACATAAATGTGTGCTGTTTTTGAATAAGAAACAACCACAAACTAAATAATCTAACATACCACAAATGCTGTCTTAATGCAAAACGTTTATTATCTCACAAACTGCACAACGTTCTACACTGTCGTGTTACTCTAGTGTACATACTTTATTCTAATCGGATAAACTGTCCACCTGGTTTTTTTTTGCATCAACCCCTTAAAAAATATTAAAATAGCTACAATGAATGTTGATTATAATCTGCAGAGCCATCTTCTGGCTAACAGGTGAACTGCAACGACAGACAAAGTGGTGCCGGTGGTGATGAGGAGGACTTCAGAAGCTTTGTCTGGCTAAAGGAACTGATTTTAAGACTGAAAAAATAAACAAAAGAAGTCTGATACAAAGAAATCAAGCAGGAGCCTCAATAGCATGTCTGTAGAGCATCAGATTTTTAATCCGAGTGCAGCCGTGGGGGCTTGTGGTTTTAAGAACCAGCCTAGGGACCTGAATGCTCCAGGTTCAATCCCATCAACCTAAAGACTTAAAGTGCCCTTAAGCAAGGCACCTAACCCCCAACTGCACCCTGGGTGCTGTGGACAGAGGCTGCTCTGGGCATGTGCGCTCACTGCCCCCAGGGTGTATTCACTAGTGTGTATGTGTGTGTTTCACTGCACAATTGGGTCAAATGGGTTAATTCCTCTACACAGTGGTCAAAAAAGGTAAAGAAAAAGAAAAAATATGTATAGATCCGCAAACACATTTTTAAAAGAAATGACAAACAGCACTTTTAAACTTGTGAACAGGGTAGCTCAGTACCTTCAAAGGCTTTGGCTGCATCCACCAGGTCAGACCAGTCAAGCCCACTGTCTGCACTTGCATCAGGAAGGGGGATGAGGCCAGGGTCCTGCTGGGGCTTCCTGCACGGTGCAGCCTCAAAAACACTGTCTGCAGATGTCAGGTCACCTGGGGAAAGAGAGAGGATGAGTCGTGTTACTGTGAATCAAAGCTAGAGCCAATAGGTACTGGGGAATATCAGCACAATGCCTGTTTCTCTACACATGTAACTGTGATGCCACAGCGTCTATTTACAAGTTACGCTTCTCCGTGTCATAAAAAAAACAGCAGGATTTATCCACTATGGTTAGAGATACTGGAGGAAAAAACAAATTTTTTTCTAATATTATATTTTCCTCATACACCGACAAGCCGAAGGTCATGAGACAGGAACTAGTGTAGGACCTTGTGTAGGACCCTCTCTAGAGCAGCCACCCAACATGGCATCGATTCCACAAATGGACGAATGACGAGGTACGTTAAGCCATGCCGTCTGGATATCCCGTCCCTGGCTTAGCGGACTTTGTAGGTGAAGGATCTCGGGTATAAATAGATGTCACCCCTCCACCACATCCCATACACCGAAAACACTCATATTGGGCAAACCACTGGACAAGCCATACAATGGATGGACACTCTTCAGAATGCTTCTCAAACTAAATCTGGAGAACCTGGGCCGGACGGCATGACGCATCATCCTGCTCCATGAGGAGCTCCCAACCTGTGTCATGAGAACACACTCTATAACAGTGTGGAAACACCAGCAACATGTACAGTGTCTTACTGACAGCTGGGATCCATGGCTTCATAGGGTCTGTACCACACATGTGAAAGAATGTTAAGTGCCACCACAGTTAGGAATATCCTAATGTCCATCTGACACCCACTGTCATGCCTCTTTAAAACTCTATTAATTCAAGTCGCCTTGCCATGAGCACGCTGGCCAGTGTTCAACCTCACTCACAAGGTAACGCCTTACAACTTGATACAGGTGTGGGAATTCCCAACGCAACTTCATAATCAGTTTACACACTGCTGTTTCATGACTTTTGGCACGTCAGGGTATGTTCAAAAAGTCAGAGCTGCAAGAAGGAGAGTAATGATTGCAAATGTTTGTCTGCTTTTGTCACCTAAAGATTTGGCACCCTGTGTGTAGGATGTGTGATGCAGTGAGGCGCTGCGTGCGCTGGGTGAGCGAGGCATGGTGGAACGCCCGAACAGGTTGGCACTCTGACGGGCAGCTGTGAGCACCCTCTGGCCGCTGAAGATGCTCTCGTCAGAGAAGGTCCGCTGTAAGGCGCGGGGACTCGATGTGGACAGCGAGAATAAGGGCTGAAAAACAGAGAGATTCAATTCAATTTTTATTTGTATAGCGCTTTTAACAATGGACATTGTCCCAAAACAGCTTTACAGAAATAACAGAACAATTTATACATTTATAGAAATTTTATCCCAGATGCCAGTAAGAGCAGTGAACACACTCCTGAATTCATTTAAACCTGAAAAATGTCCTTAAACAGGTTAAGACTGAATAGAGTTGGCAGAGTGCAGTACCTTAGTTTTGCTACAGCTAGGAGGAGGGCTGTCCAGAGTGATGAGCTTCTTCAGATCCTCCTCTACAGTGGATTTGGGAATGGGCTGAGGGGACTGGCTCACCTTCATAGTGGCCCGTAGCTGAGGCTGCCCACCCAAATACCCATCGCTCTGATGCCGCCTGAATCAGACAGGACAGACAGAAAGCCAAAACCCAGTTGATCATACACACATTAATGATATATATTAGTGCAATTTAATGTATTTATGTAGCGCATTCGTAAAGCAGACAAATGAGCAAGCCAGAAGCGATGGTGGCAAGAAAAAACCCTTGAGAAGGCATGAGGAAGAAACCTTAAGAGGAACCAGATTCAAAAGGGAACCCATCCTCACATGGGTCACAACAAGTAGTGTGAATTTAGCGATTCATTACTCGTTCACAATTTCGAACCAGGCACAACACTTCTTCAAATGAGCTAATTACTGAATTTCTACATAGACTGAGGGGCCGTTACTTACGATATGATGGGGGGAAACAAATGACGTTCATTCCAAAAGTTCACTCGTCCATGCTGAATAAGCAAGCTGACCACGATAACTACACACCCTAAAGTGTACTTTATTCATATTCATGAACGTAGGCCATCCTGTAAATGTGATGCACTGATAAGTAACGACAGAATTCCAGACCAATCCACTGCATTATGGGGAAGCGATAATGATTCTTTTACGGACGATGATGATTTACGGACGTCCCGAACAATGTGACCATATATACACTGAAGTTCCAGAAAAACAGGTACTGACGAGTCTATGCAAAATATGCAGTCTAGTGGTGGCTCCAAAATAATATAAAATCTGTTTAGCCAGCATTCATGGTACGTCTACAGACAGCTCTGACAGCTGAACGCTGCGTGTGGCTCTTTTCTGACGGGTTACACATGTTCATGTCCGACATTCATTCTGATGGGATTTCATAAGGACACACATCTAGAGACACCAAATTATGGTTAGAGGAACACTCATCTGAGTTTGGGGTTTAGCCAGTCCCACCTAAGTCACCAAATCTGAACGTTATTGAAGACATCTGGAATGCCATGTAACAGGGAAATCCTACACCTCAGAATACAACAGAATTGTGAACCATTCTGCAGGAAGTATGGTGTTTATTACCTACAGAATATTTCAGCAAGCGTGCGGGGAGCCCATGCTCTGTGAGGGTCCTACCAAATTTTTAACTGCTGTACCAGTTTTTCTGGTACATCAGTGTATAATATAGACTCATAGGATCTTTGGTACACCTTATTTTTCAGCTAAAGGATATAAAGATTGTCTACCATGTCTAGTAGAAATATTTTGCTATAAGCCAATTACAGCAGAATATAACCGAGGGTTGTGCTGCAGTCCTCACTAGTGCACGAATGGCCAAACCGCATTCCACACACTAAACAGGACGGGTAATTAGCTCTGACAATACATATGTAGTGACATGTTTAGAATGGTAGTATTATAGACTACTACAGGATATAATTTTCTGCTTAGTTATTGTTGTGTCTTCAGAATTACAGTGTCAGGCTGTGTCCATGTTAAGCCGTACAAGACGTTTAGGGTGGCTTCTGCCTCCGGCTCTTATTTTTTAGGCATGATGTCAAGGGAATATTGGCATATGATGAACCCGAGATGAACCGGCCCTGACTTTCGAATACGGAATTACCAAGGCAACTTATGCCAGCTAAAAAAAATCCTGTTTTCGATTAGTGTTGTGGATCAGGACTGGGATCCCACGGAACCCAATAACAAGACTTGACAACGGGTGGTCAGATATGGCTCTCTTGAAACAAAAAAGGCCATGCTAATTAACATGGGAATGCACTGGAAATGGCAGGGTGCTCTGGCGCATTTGTGTTCAGTAATGCCTTTATCCTGGTTGGGTTGCTTTGGTTTAAAGTTAAGTTTATTAAGCCCTCCTGTAAGCCAAGGTAATGACATGCACCACCCATTGGGCCAATCTCTGTTTAGACAGGGAAGCTCTTTGTGTCTTCCCTCCAGGGCAGACAAACAGCTGAACTGTAGGACGAATTGCCATCATCTAGTCCAAGTAGTCGCAAAGGATACGGGAAAACAAAAATAGATGATAGAAGTTTGGAAAGAAAACCTCAATCACAGGGTCACTTTGGAGTCATTTGGACACCAACACATGCAAGGCGAGTTAATCTCCAAGGCTGTTTTTGTGTAAGGGACTACAGGACTAAGGCAGGATCCAACAGCAGGCTTTTATTGGCACTTGGCAGACAAAAGCAACGAGGTCCTTTCAAAACTTTTCAGCTCCTTTGCAACACGTTTATGAGCCTCAAGCAAGGCACCGTCTATGGTGCGGTGCAATGGCCTCAATGCAACAATGTAGAAGGAAGCGCGGAGTGAACAACTTTGCGAGCTCAGAAGAGAAGAGCATTGTAAAACCAGAAACACTCAACTACACCAATAACGCTAACGGATGAGAAAAAAATAGACGTTTCTAAGATGATGGGCGTGGAAGAAGACGAAGCCTGTATTTGTCACATATACATTACAGCCCAGTGAAATTCTTGTGGAATTTGGAGTCAGAGCACAGGCTCAGCCATGATACACCGGCCCTGGAGAAGACAGGGTTAAGAGCCTTGCTAAAGCATCCAAAAGTGACAGCTTGGCAGTGCTGGGGATTGAAGCACCACCACCTTCTGATCAGTAACCCAGAGCCTTAAACATTGAGGCACCACTGCCCAAACTGTTCATAGCAGAAGTGGAGAAGTACTTTTTTTTTACTCCAATTTGTACCTCGAATGCACAAAGATTAAAAACGATTTTGCTCTAAGCACTGACTTTCCACTTCTAAGACAAGTCAAATACAGCAATTTCCTAGAAAATTCCTATTTGTGGACAGGAAGGAGGAAAGACTGGTCAAACTTATGGCAAGAGTGGGTGGGATTGGTCAGAATTCCTTTGGGAGTCTATTCAAGTGTACACAGATCAGGCATAACATTAACAACGTCTGCCAAAACAGCTTGGCCTTGTCAAGGAATGGACCCCACAAGACCTCTGAAAGTGTTCTGCTGTATTTGATACCAAGATGTTAACAACAGATCCCCCTGTGGATCTTCTGTGGGATCAGAACAGGTAGGTACCCACGACCCTGTTTTGAGTTCCCTGGTTGTCCTTCCATTGACCACTTCCAGTAGGTATTAACCACTGTATACTTGGAACATCCCACAAGACCTGCTGTTTTGGTGATGCTCTGACCCCGATATCTAGACATCACAACTTGGTCCTTGTCCATGTAACTCAGATCCTTAGACTTGCTTATTTTACCTGCTTTCAACAGGTGCCACTGTAAACAAGACAATCTGATCTGACTTACTTTGACAAGTACCAAATTGTGTTGGTTAGATAACTGGATCAGAGCATCTCTAAAACAGCAGGTCTTGTGGAGTGTTGTCAACACCTGGCCAAAGCGTTTCAAAGAAGATCAACCGGTGAACCAACAACAGGGTCATTAATGCCTAAGGCTACCTGATGTGTGCAGAGTGTCAAGGCTAGCCCATTTGGTCCGATTCTACAGAAGATCCACAAAAGGATCTTCTGCTAATGTCTTGGTGCCAGAGATACCACAGAACACCTTCAGAAGTCTAGTAGAGTTCATGTCAGTCAGGCCCGAGTCTGTTTTGGTGGCTATTTTGGCAGGCGGTGGAAATGGTTTGGCTGTGTGTCTTTTTCATCCCTACGCACATTTTCTTAACTGTAATTAAGTTCAAATGCATATTATTATTTATTACCCTTTTGTGTTACGGTTCCTTTTTTTCTCTCCAGCATAGCAAACGATTAAACAATGCAATTAAACATCCAGCCACAAGATGGAAATATCAAAGCATTAGTTTAACTTCAAAAGGCATCCAGGGTTTCTGGATTCTCAGGCTGTGACTCAGGGGGCTCCCTGTTGAACACCTATACTGCTAGATTCAGCAATTATCAGTGAAGCAAAAAAAAAAAAAAGGCTGTTTATGTCAACTGAAGTTGCAAGTCCTCACCTTACTGAAGTTCTAACTGTGTTACGACATGCTTAGTAACAACCACCTGTGTGTACAAACCCAACAGCACTAACAAATGAAAAAACACAAACTCGTGGCTGGTTGATGAGGTGGGTCTTATTCACATGATTGCCTGAGCAGCCCTACATTCACTGCGTGTTACACATTTCTGACTAACACGACTGATTCGGCTCGCGAGGTCAAACCCTTCATGAGTCATCAGGAGTTAAGAGCAGGGGAAACACAGAAGCGTACAGTACCCTGTTTTTCCTGAACTCCAGTTTCACTCTATGTAGGTTTGCTTACTCTTTTTTTTTTCTTTTTACCACAAGACTTACTTGCGACTGCTACCAAAATCCACAGAGTTGATGGTGCCCCCTGGCTTCCTCCAGCCAATCAGGTACTTGCTGGTGGCTCCCTGGCGGGGGTAGAAGCTCTTGGCTCCAGGAGATAGGGATGGATGGGTGGGGGAGGATGTGGAGGGGGCTGACTCCTCCTGAGCGGAGCTCGGTGGGCTGCCCGAGTGCACTGAACTCAGAGTGCTTTCAGACACAAAGAGAGTATAAAGAATCAATACTTTCCCTTTTCTCTCCTCCTCTAAACCATGCACACTGTGAGCACAGTAGTGAAGCTCTGATGCATCGCTGAAGCACGTTGCCAGATATATACGCCTTAATGCCACAAACATAACTGAAGCAATGATTAGTGAGAACCTGCAGCGCCTAAAAGAGGAAATCATGCTCTGTAAAAAAAATAAATAAATAAAATAAAAAAAAAGAGCAGTCTTTTTTCCCCCCTGGAGGAAAAAAAAAGCTTCATATAGAACAACAGCTAGAGGTCAATACAGGTCAGGCTTTTTCATAAGACATCATTCTGGTCTTCCGCATTCCTGAGTGATCTGTGCGGTTTCGCTGCTCTCAGACATGGAGCAAGCATGCGTGTTTTGCTAAAAACAAGCTACCGCTTGTTAAAACATAAAAACATCCCAACCGCTGGAGGATGGCACGGTTCACGTTGAGTGATGTGTAGGATCGAGAGCATTTCCATCAAGTAAAACAAAAATCCCCACTTGAGTAGTTCATAAAGGAGACACATCAGTATGTCTGAATTAAACACAAGCTCACACCTACTCTGTTTACGGTTATTAACGCTTAAATAAACTCGTGTGGCTTATCACATTGTGCAGGTGTTATAAATGTCTCATGAAGTCTTTACACAAGGACATTAAACTGATCCCTCTGACTCACTCTGAGCCTCATCAGCTACGCCTGAGGCATTGAAGACATTAACTACAACAGTATTACAACTTCGTAGGACCATCTCTCTCTCTCTCTCTCTCTCTCTCTCTCTCTCGTCCACATTCTGTGCAAGTATACGATGAAATACAACGCGAAGAATAAAACCTGATGGGACATGCCGTCATAGGAAATGCGGATTCATTTGCCTTGACAGGCAACCCAAAAGCATGTTATTCCTGTGATACCACTCTTACGCTGTCATGTTACAGAGAAACTGTAGACTCTTTTGACCCGAATGTGTACCGTGTTGAACTCGAGGCTAAATATTAAACACACGTCTCATTACAGAAAGATTCCGGTCCACTAATTTGATTGGTCGAGTTGCATCCAATCAGCGCCTATTGGTCCTATAACTGCAATGTGTGCATCACCAGACGTACCAATCAATCAACGTGAGCTCTTTGCCAGGCGAGCCGACATGCACGTGAATGTGGATCTACTTTCACCAGCGGAGCAAAAAATAAACAGAACTTTAGGCCATACTGTGCCCGACATGCCACTTACTCCATACTGATGTATAAAAGCGATATTGCACTCGCAATCATGCGGTTATACTGAATATCAGCATGGCCGTGATTACGCGACACTCGGCTATCAGCTTTGCGCGTATGCCGAATCGCAGCCTTGCCGATATTCTTGCTCGTGCAACAGTGCTTAATTATACATTTTCCCATATTAAACAACAGCATTCCTTTTATTATTATTATTATTATTATTATTATTATACTCAGATACCTGTACCACCAAAACAGTCCCTGCATTATATAGACTACATAGAATATAATCATTAATATAAACCTGTGCTTTGAGTCATGCTGTCATGGAAAATTAATCAACACCTTCTGACCAGATTCCAGCACTGACGTAAAGAACAGTACATCATGGATTCATGCTCTGTGTGCTCATGTAATTGTTTGACCATGTACCTGGAATGAGAGGTGCTATCACTGATAGTATGGGAACCGGTATCTGGAGGCAGAGGGCTTTTCTCAGCAAGGTCTGAGTGAAGAGCATTGTCTGAGCCTGCAGGAGAGCCCTGCGGAGCCTGACACGTGGAGGCGTTCTCCACCCAGTGAGCGGAGGCCTTCTCTTTAGGCTTACAGCCGACGCTAACCAGAACTTCAACGGTGCCGTTAGCGGACGCTCCCTGGGGACAAGCGGCCGTGTAGCCGTTCAGCTCCGAGTCCAGCCTTCCACCCATTTCGATCCACTTCTCTTCAGCATGGCTGGAGCTGAAGACATGGCTGGGTTGGTTGATGGATGTGGAGTCGTTCTGTAGTATGACGCAGTGATATATGGGAAGTTAAACTGTGCACATGGTGTGATTTAACATACACTAAACATTACATGAGGCCAGACCTCAGACTCACCTTAGAGTTTGTGTTTGGGTAGAGCGACATGCTGAGATCCGTGTGGTGCTGATCGGTGGTCATCAGGACCGGCTTTACTTTTGTCAGGTCTGAATGGGTAGAGATGAAATGGAAAACAAATATTAGTAGAAAAGCTTAGGTTGTTGGTCTAAAGAGTAAAAGCAAATATGCACTGTTTAACAATCGTGCAGGTTTAACTGTCGAGGTTTACTGGCATGACCATGTAAAAGACACAGAGGGTGCATGACACAATGTGTGTTTGATCTCTCATCATCTGCTGGTTTGTCGTGACTCAAGCCATGTTCGAAATGTTCACTCACCCACTATACACTAAAGTGCCAAAAATACTGGTACAGATTGGTGGTGGATTTTTAATATTACTGGGTTTGTTTAGCCGACATTTCAGGGGATCCCTGGTCCGTCTCTGACAGGTGAACACTACTGTGTGCCTCCTTTCTGATGAGTTCCACCTGTTCATGTTCTGCATTCATTCTGATGGGTTTGGCCTCTTCCAACAGGACAATGCGCCAACACACACATCAGATTATGGACGGAGCACTGATCTGAGTTTGAGGTTTTGTCATTCTCACCCAAGTCACCAGATCTCAACGTTATCAAACACACCTGGGATGTCATACAATATGCTGTGGAAGACAGAAATCTTACACCTCAGAGTACAACAGAGTTCTGCAGGACGTATGGTGTTCATTGCATACAGAATATTTCTGCATGGAATATTTCTGGACCCACCTGGTATTAGACTGGTGTACAAGTGTGTCCTGGTACTTTATTGTATATATGTTCCTGCTGTTTTAAATCTCAACTGTAAATTTACAATGCTTTACTAGAACAGAGCCCTACAGCTGTATCCTACATCGACCGACTTGATACATTGAAGCCTGTCTTGAGAAAAGTGTTGTCAGTGTTGCAATAAAGGAAGAGCAAAAAAATGGGGCAAATAAACATCTGGTATAAGTGCAAACAGTGAAGCTTGCCCTTATTGCCCTACTGAGTGTTTAACATAGTAAATTCTCTATAGTTAGTGAGTTAATGATTGAGTGGACAATCCGAACACACGTCTCAACCCCAGAGCTCTTCAATATCTGATCTTTATTAAAAAAAAATGAGTTGTTCATTTATAAAATCAGACCCGTAGAAAGTACACCAGCACTGAAACACACACATTTAATGCACAGCTTTTCAGTAGCTGCAATTAAGTGACTTGAACAGTACTTTTGATTACCTTGTGGTGTCCTACTGGCTCCTTCTCCTTCCACCACTCTGACCCAGCTGGGTGTAACCCACACACACTCTTTCACCATCTGACAATCAGCAACTAACGGTGAGCTGCGGTTTGCATTAAACCTGAGGAGGATATAAAACAGACAGTAAGCAAACGTGTAATGGTCTTATTATTGACCTTATACACTGACCTGGTACAGTGCACATTTGTTTCTAAAACCAAAAATATATTAGGTTTTCCTACTCTAACAAACCTGACTCCTTGTGATTACAAAGTGAACAGAAGCCTTACCATTGCATTTTACATTATTTAACCATGACATAATGGATATTCCAGGTCAGAAAAAAAAAAAACCCATCAGAATGAATGAAAGACATGAACAAGTGTAACTCATCAGAAAGGACACACACAGTGTTCACCTGTCAGAGACGTTCGTAGACGTACCAGGTGTTTCATGCCATGCCAGATAAACAAACCCTATACTGTTATGGAGCCACCATCAGCATGGGAATTCTGCATTAGCTCGTCTATACCAGTTTTTCTAGAACTTGGAAATTCCAAATTTTGGACTTCTAGAACAGTGTGTGTGTGTCTGTTTGTGTGTTTGTGTGTGTGTGCACACATATATCAGTCAATTCACCATCATATTGGCCTGGGCATGGCTAGACTGTATAAATCCATG
>JAOVVF010000002.1:7770875-7785216 GCA_028565595.1 Duopalatinus emarginatus | reverse complement strand
AATGACATCAAGTCATCAAGTAATCTTTTTTTCCCTTAATACATTTAATCTTATTAAACCCATTTGCATCTGGAACATTAATACACAAAATAGATGGCAAAAAAAATTGCATACATTATAATGAAATGCAAAAAACATTCAAATGCATGACAGGTCTGGAATCAGTGCCTTGGTGCCTCCATCACATTAGATAACAGCTCATGGAGCAGACACGAAGTCAAACTTAATCAGAGAGACGTGTACTATACTATACGCCTATAAACTCTTCTGAAACGGTCTTCGTAGCTCAATTCGTTATGACGTGTGTGACAAGTGGAGCCATTTACTAGGATTGGTCCAGAAATCTGTAGTTTTCTAAATAAGACACATTTAAGCCACAATTAGAAACTACAGACTATAAACAGACAATGTGTGGTGAAGTATTTTCTATCGACTTTGTCCTTTTGCTTGCCTTGAGGAAGAGCAGGCTGGGAACAGTGGCAGTGGGCAGAAAAGATGCCCAGGAGCACTTCATGGTGGAATGAACTGTTGGCTAAAGGTTCCTGAATATCATGAGACGTTTTACCAACAGCCATTTTTTTTCTACAGTAAAAATAAAATGCAAAAAAATAAAATGTTGGGTCATATTTACTGGTCTTAGCATCGCGTATATACACTGACGTGCCAGGAAAACTCCTGTTGGTACGTCCTCCACAGGGCATGGACTCCATGAGCTTGTGAAAATATTCTGTAAGCAATAAACACCATACTCACTGCAGAACACTCCACAATTCTGATGTACATCACTGAGATCTGGTGACTTAGGTGGGAATGGCAAACTCAAACGAGTGTTCCTGTAACAATAATTTGGTGTCCCTTGACACGTGTGGTGGCGCATTGTACTGTTGAAGGCGGTCAAACCCACCGGAATAAATGCAAAACGTTTACGGGTGTCAGACAAGAGTCGGCAGAAAGGAGGCACACGTAGTGTTCACCTGTCAGAGATGTTTGCAGACATACCAGGGGTTGTCAAACCTCATAGAATTATGGAGCCACCACCAGCCGTGTACTTTGCATAGGCTCGTCTGTACCAGTTTTTCCTGGCACTTCAGTGTACTATACTAGTAGATACCCATTTGTAGAATTAAAATACCCAGTAAACTGTGTCTCACTATGTTTCTTAGGATGTTGGAAGTGGTTCTTGTTTTGGTCTTGTCATGTTTCTTGCAGTGACGCTGCCACCTCAGAAGACCATGAAATAGAAAGAATGCTTGCAACAGTTTTAGCACAGCACCATTTTCACACCCTTGTCCGGTACAGTAACAGTGAGAGTGACAAACTCTCTAACACACTGGTATTCCACCACTTCAATTGTCTCACTGATATCAAACTGAAGACAGGTTTTCTGTACAAGACAAAGGCCAGACTCCATAAGCCTCCTTCAATCATCTCCATTTTAAATGCACTTATCATGGCTGAAGAAATCATTCAAAAATTTCTACAGGCGGCATGTCCAGTCCAATATACAGTGAAGGGAGACAGGATGATTCCTGGAAGTTCCTCAGTATTGCTCACCACCCTGCACTTAATCACTCCAAGATCCAGGCAGACTGGAAGATGATCCTTGAGGTAGCCATAATCTCGACACAAAAGTCGACTATGCAGTCTTTCAGAGCTAAGACACTTTCTGCAGTTCAATAAAGAACTGGCTGGCACAGGTCATTAACCCTGGGGCTGATTGCACAGGCGAGGCCTTGGATACCTGGTGGAAAGTATACAGTACACAGGAGGAGTGGTGGTCTTGTCAGTAAGTATAGGGGTCAGTGGAGATCACTGTCTTTTAAGGGGATGTCACAGGGACTGCAGGAAACAGGAAAGGGAGTGGAGGTGGTGTCTAGGCTGAAAGAACCTCAGTTGGCACATAGGTGCTACACGCCTCAGTCCACTCCACACCTGCTTCACATTGCTGAGCTGCAGCTTGCACTTCAGCTCGTCCTTGTATTTATCTTTGCCCACATATAAAGCCACAGCTCAGACTCCACCCTGGTCATATCCTTTTCGTCTGCTTACCTAAGTGCCGCCTTCTTTTTGCTCAGTCTTTCAGGTCCTTTGCATTTTATGGTTTGTTTCTGGCAAAATTGGCCAGACCCTGTATGTCGGGACCACATAAAGGTCTGAAATGAGCAGAATGTGTTAATATTAAAGAAGAACTTTTCAGCATAGCGCAGTTCCCACTATCTAAACTGCCAAGACAAAGGACTCAAATATTTGTGAATGCAAAGTTTTTACCTAACAGGAAGGCAAACACTGTTTTTTTTAAACACTGGCCAGGCATTCATTTGTAAAACAAAATAAAAAGAAGAAAATTAAATGAAAAGAAAAATCAGGTACCAGAACGCCAAAAGAGCTGCACATTGAAGCTGCCCCAGTGAAGTTGCCCCAGTACGTTTACACACGACAACACTCTATATGCTCCATGTAATAGTCACCTGACTTATGCTATTAGCTCTATATGACAGTATTTAAACACTGCTCTACAGTACAACAGGGGAGTTTCCAACCATTTAACTGATGCTGCAGTAATTTCAGTGATGCTGTGGGACTGAAAGAACAGCACAGCAGGAAGCAGCACAAATTAAGCACTGGATAAGCCTTGGTAGATTACCTGTTAAAACTGCCCAAGCACCACAAATAGTGAATAGAAATGATATAAATTGTGTCTTTTAAAGTAAATCTGACCTACATTTTTTTTTTTTTTTTTTTACATACAACAACCAACATAAGCTTCCACTTAAAGCTTATATTTGACTGCAGAGTAACATTTTAGAGTAACAGAGCTGATTGCACTGAACACGCAGCTCAGGAATGTTACAACTGCCTGGTTTTTGTAGGCCATTACATGGCTTGCATACTTCCATACTAAACTGTGTGCAAAAGCAGTACACAAGAGTAGGTAGTGGGTCTAAATGCACAGTATTCATTAAACAGTAGCAGCAGCTGTTTTGAAGGATGTGAACACAGCACACTTTGTAAAGAAAGACAAACACACTTCGACATTAACATTACATTACGTTAACTTGCGTCACATGTTGTTGGTAAGATAACGGGCGTAGTACGAGACTGCATGCATCCTGTACCTACTGCTTTACCGGTCTAGCAGTGCGCACTGGATACTAGTACATACTGTTTAAATATGCCATTTGGACCACAGCCGGTTTACTTAACCAAATACCTGGTCCTGCTGGTTTGGTTATGTACCTGTAGCAGGTGTTGTCAGAGCAGGGGTTGTGAACACGGACGATGATGAAGACATGTTGGAAATGTGAGCGGATGTTTTTGGGGGTGAAGGGATGAGCTCCCGGCTCCTGGAAAACAATGGTGACGATATCGTTCCCGATGTGCCTTTTCCTCAACAACTGCACAAAAGAAAGAGAAACACGACAGGCCATGTCACCAGATATATATATATATATATATATATATATATATATATATATATATACACACTGACAAATAAACGAACATTGAATACATGTGTATACATGTGAATACACGTGTGTGTGTCATATTCAGTGCGCTGTAATGCATCTCTCAGTCTCAGTATTGTAGTAGCAATCATAATTCCCTAGCCGTTTTGCTTACGTGACACATCATCTGCTAATAATTTAAAGGCTTGAGGCAATATCGCTATTACGCAAACAATTCGAACGAGATATACAGGGATCTTTGGGAACGTGTTGAAGAACTGGTGAAGTAAGCCCTGAAGCCGGTTCATCAATATTAAAAACCTGAAGGGCAGATGCTCTGTGTATGTATTAGAGAAAAACATTGCCAACCTGCTGTTTGTTGTTCGGAGTGTATGGCAGCATGGTAGACACGTGAAACATGATCTCATAGTCCTTGTATGCAGTGTACAGAGAGTGCGTCCCGGTGGAATCCGCTAGAACAGAAGAGGTAGCCAACCATTAATAATAACGACAACAGGTTGTGCTTTTTTTTCATCACTGTTTAGTGATTATCTCGTGCTCAAGGGCACTTTATGGTCAAAAACTCTAAACAAAAGAGAGGAATTATGAAGACAATGCTAGAACGCCAGGCACATTAGCAAAAGCCAAGTCTCTTATACAAAATGGGTATGTAGGCACCACTGCTGTTATCACATCTGGGTGTGTGCACTGTATTAGAAGTTAGTAGCAGCTATACAGTGAAGTGCCAGAACAACTTGTAACTCTAATACTTGGTAGGTCCCCTACAGGAGCATGGATTGGCGGTAATGTCAAAATCCCAAACTCAGATGAGTGTTTCTTTAACCACCTTTAACCAGTTTAGGGTCTCTAGCTGTGTGTGTGGTGGTGAATTGTCCTGTTGGAAGACAGGACAAACCTGTCAGATGAGGGTTCCCACAGAATGCCAGCTAAACAAATCCCATACCATTGTGAAGCCTTCATATGTGTCAGTCATCCAGACATGTACACTCACCAGAGACGCTAACAATTTGCTACAGCCTTCCTTATTGTTGTTGCAATGCCTTGATTCACATTTAAATTAAGGACAGGATAGGATGAAACCACAGTTGTAAGTTCTTCTTTCTGTTTTGCCCATCAAACAGCGAATGGGAACTAACCACAGGTAGGAACATCAACTGTGAGTAGGGAACTAAAGAAATGATCGACCACACGCGCTACTGGTTTTGCCTGAGGAATCATTCAACCCATTTGTTTGGATTAGTCGGCTCATCATATCATAACAAATTAGTATGAAATTCAGGAAAGGCTCAATTCAGATGTCTCCTGTATCTTCGTTTCTTGGCACAGTCCATGAAATGGCAGTTCTGTGCCATGCTTTTACATAGACGATGAATGGTCATGTGCTATTTTTATTGCTTGCTCTTGTGAATGTAGGGTTATGTACAGACAATACGTTCAGACGATAGATAGGCGGACAGACAGACCCCTTATTGGGCTCCACAAGCTTATGAAAATATTCTGTAGGCAGTGTAGATGTACCAGGGGTCCCATGGAATGCCAGCTAAACAAACCCCATACCCCAAAGGCCACTACCAGCCTATGTATTTTGAATAGACCCGTCTATACCAGTTTTCTGGCACTTCAGGGCTCAGCAGCCTGCTTGAGCCCGTGATAAATGTGCGAATAGCCATTAATTTTAATAATTATTTAGAATTTAAAAAATATACATTACAAGACAACATTCTGACCAAAATATTCACCATTTCCTGTCTATACCTAATGAAACTCAAAGGAAGAAAAAAAAAACAGCATTCACATTTAAAGCAAAGGGAATCTGATTCTCAGCTGCCCTCTGAGATGAAAGGCCACTTCCTGTGAGAAACTCTGATTATGAAGGGGCATTTTCAAAGGATGAACATGGACATGTAATTAAGTGCATGGCTGGAATTATCTATCATGTCTTGGTTTTATTAGCAGCACAAAGGATTCATTCAGGCAACTGGACCACGTGTACATGTGGCTGTGGTATCCGTCAGGATTATTTAAAGTCTTTTGAGAAAAAGGAATGAGGGAGAGAAAATACAGCTGCAGAGGAAGAAACAGTGGGAAAGTGTACAGGGCTGAAAGAGAAAAGGCACCGAGAGGATGGGTCAGCGATCTAATAATCTGAAGCAGAATGTATGTGTGAGGATGGACTAAAAATAGATATTTAACAGGGAAAATTATATCTAAAGTTTAAGTGTAAGGTAAAGTAAGTTATACAGAATTACAATGTTAAATTCTTCCCAATTATACTTTATCAAGAACATCTCTACAGGCTTTACAAAAGAACAGCATTGTCTATATATGTCAATAAATTGTGCTACAATGACAACGTCAAATTGGTCCCAAGCAAACAGGTAAGTTACAGTTTCCTGATCACACCTGGCCAAGCACGGGATGTGACATGAGTGCGCCAAATCCTTTTACCCTATTAAACCCCAGTATATCCCAAAGAAAATACCTTACCTCTAAAGTAAAAGAACTTCCTGTAGTAATACGCTCCAAGGTCCACATGCTCAATGGCATACTGCTTGTCCCTATCACTGAGTAAGCTGGATGCATCTTTGGGGCCCTCTACAACAGCAATGCCTCCATTGGCACAATGGTGACCTACTGCAGTTTCATCCCGCCCAAAAACCCTAGAACCACCACTACCCAGCTCATCTGGGACAGCAACCGCTACCTTATGTCTAACGTCACCCCCAGTTTCAGTACAAAAACAAGGACATTTCAGTACCAGTCCACTGCCCTCATCATCACCTGTGTCCAAAGCAAACAGGTCAGTTACAGTTTCCTGATCACACCTGGCCAAGCTTTAACAGGGTTGTTGTAGAGTTTTTAGCCTGTTTAACTGATTGAACCCTTAACTCAACTTAGGGGCAGCCGTCGGCTTGTGGTTAAGGAACCAGCCTAAGGACCAGACCGTCGCCAGCACAATACCTACATGACACGACTGAAGGACTCTTGAGCTACACACCTAATCCCTACTGCTCCCTGGGCACCATGGACAGGGGCTGCCCCTTGCACCAGGCAAGTGTGTTTACTGCCCCTAATGTTTTTCACTGCACGGATGGGTTAAATGCAGAGGTCAAACTCCTCTGTGTGCGAGAACAGTAGGTCAATATTTCACTTTTAAAAACAAATAAGCCTATAAAAAGTCAACTTGTACCTAATAATTTTAATACAAAATGTGTTTTGTAATTAAAATCTTAAGGGATAAAAAGTCCTGTCTCAAATGAATATAATGAGTCTATTACATGAATAAATAATGAAAATAAAACATGCATGGATTTTTTTTTTCTCACAGTGAAAGTGGTCATTAACTGCAAAATGTTTGCGAAGACGTGTCTTAAAAAAAGCCATCATTTAGTCCACTATCAGAGAGACTAAACTTTTATTATAAGCCAGAGCAAGTGTAATACTTACTCTTAGTGTCCAGCTGAGCCCGGTACTTGCCGAACCCTTTGAGTCGTACTTTCTCTCCCAGCAGCTGCAGGAACTCTTCGAAGGCAGGACCAGCCATTTCATTGTTATACATCTCTTCCTCTGTGCTCTGGCCTGCGCGACAGTACATTACCCCCACCTTCACCTGGAAACTAAGCTGAGCAAGCAAAAGGCCCAGATATATAAATGATGCAGCTGTGATATAAACGTAGATGATCTATACCAAATTACCCTTGCTGAGATCCATAATCGAACTATCAGGAAGCTAACGGATACCATATGACCGTTCGGCTTTTGACCTACGTACCCCCTGCTCGTCCAATTTCATCAGCTGCTCGGTGACTTTTGGTGTATTGAGGGCAAGCCGCAGACAGGAGATGTCCAGCTCTGGGAGCAGGTATTCCAGCACTTCTTTAAGGGGTAACCCTCGAGCAGTGCCGTGTTTAGCAGTGGAAGGCACTGAATCCTCGAGTATTGAGCCACGCAAGGTGGTGAGCTAAACAAAGTGAGGCACAGACAGCGCCAGAATGAATGACATGCTTGACAAAGATAACTCTATACATGGGTAAATACAAGCAGGACATAGACATAGATAGATGTAGAGCACAGAAATATAGCGTGGATGTAACTGTTTCCTATAAAACATGATTAAAAAGATTTACTAAAACTTTGTACAGGCAGTCTGTGGTTTCTGCCTTCTTCCTGTAGCCTTTCCCCTGTGTGCCTGTGCATTTGAATTAGTTATGTAACAGCACTGAGTGGCCTGTCAGGAGAGATAAATTCCTCTGAAAGGCTGTTTCAAGCAATCTGAGACAGCAGGTCACAGACGCTGTGCTAGATGCATTCCATGAGTCTGGATCCGAGTCAGTAAGCTGGGAAGACTGACTGTAGTAAGTGTTGGGATTTCCTTTCTGGAAGTTATCCCTCACAAAGTAGCACAATAAGCCAAAAAAATACTCGATACAAAACATAATACGCGTAAACCAAGGTTGTAGGGGTTGACCTCACCTCACTGGTCCTGAATATGACTCGGTAGTTATACTGCTGGCCATGCTCCTTGTGGTCGTCCAACTTCTCTCTCCTTATGCTTATTGCCACTGGGCCCAACACCTCGTCCACACCAAAGTAGTTCCAATGCTCTGCAAATGCACAGGGTGATACGCACGGGATGTGACATGACTGCGCCAAATCCTTTTACCCTATTAGACCCCAGTATATCCCAAAGAAAATACCTTACCTCTTAAGTAAAACAACTTCCTGTAGTAATACGCTCCAAGGTCCACATGCTCAATGGCATACTGCTTGTCCCTTTCACTGAGTAAGCTGGATGCATCTTTGGGGCCCTCTACAACAGCAATGCCTCCATTGGCGCAATGGTGGCCTACTGCAGTTTCATCCCGCCCAAAAACCCTGGAACCACCACTACCCAGCTCATCTGGGACAGCAACCGCTACCTTATGTCTAACGTCACCCCCAGTTTCAGTACAAAAACAAGGACATTTCAGTACCAGTCCACTGCCCTCATCATCACCTGTGTCCAAAGTAGGACTATCCCGTGTGTTAAGTTCCTCCTGACTGCCTCCAGGAGAGCTGTATGGCAGGCTGTGTGTTGAAGATAAGGTGGACGTTGCTGATCCAGAGAAAGCAGAAGCAGCTGAGGCACCAGAAGTAGTGTTTTTGCATTTGGCGGCAGAGTTCTGTCGGTTCTGGATCACCTCATTCATGTTGAACAACATGCTCTGAACGTCATAGTGTCCAAAACCTTTCTGACAGACCCAAGGCTTTAAGGGAGGTTTGGAATCTTCAAGACGGTTGTCCTCCATATCAGAACCCACTCTTGGAGAATCCACATCTGTCCTCCCAGTGCGGAGTTTCCTGAATATTGACTCACCCCCCGTCTCCGATTTGGACCTTCTCTTTGGAGGTTTATCTCGATCTCTCAACCTACTAGATGGGGACTCATTTTTCAAGTCCTCTGCAGCAGAGTCCAGCAGATCGTGCTCTTTGGTAGAGACTGTAAGCAGTTCTGCCAGTCTTTCTGGTGCTGGGCTGCGTTGGTCTTGCTTATCCCCTTCATAGTCCTTTAACATCTCAAAAAAACTGTTTCTTGTGACTTCAGAGGACATAACTGCATGCTGGTCAATTGAGGAAGTGCTGCCGTACTCCCTGTGTAATGGAGACCACTTTGTCCCTGTAGTACCCCAATCTTCCCCGCTATCCCCACTACCGTCAACTTCACTCAGGGTCATGTCGCTATTACTGCGTTGCCGGATGCGTCTAGTGTTACCACGAGAGGAGCTTCTGTTGTCATCAACTGCGAGCAACTGCTCTTCCATGGCTAGATGTATCTTGCTCTGGAGCGTCTTTTGTATGCTTTGGAGCATGAAAGAATCTTGAGAACCAATCAGAGCACCAAGTTTAGGCTGACTACCTAAGCCTGCTCCTGTGTGAGTCACTGGATCAGCATTTGTACTGTGGCATCTCAAAGTTCCCCCATCTCTCCTAGGTGGCCAGTCAGCAACCCGAGCACGGACTCCCATCTTTGGTACTCCAATCATGCCTCCTGCCTGGTAAGGGTTTTCTGGACGCAGAAGGTTTACCCCTCCATTAGTCTGCCGTAACGGACGAGTGTAAAATTCTTCAGGGGCCTGGACTGTCCCCACAGCAGGCCGCTCAGAAGGAGAGCGTTTCAGGCTTGTCATGGTGACGCCTCACCATCCAAGCATCTTAGGTCTGGAGCATATTGAGGATTGTGGCAGCTGGCTCCACTCCACTAAGACTATGTTCTTCTCCTTTGGTTTCCACAGACTATGGGCATTGGTGCAAAATGTCTCAGGCCTGCATGTTGGTCTTGTAAAATAACCATGCCTGAATTCTCACATCCCTGCAAAAAAAAAAAAAAAAAATAGAATTAGGAGTTAGAACAGTTGAGTTTCCTATTGGTATTAGGCCTAAAAGATTTGTGTTAATGACACACTCTGATCAAGAGTCAATTCACAATCCTGGCTTAACACAGATTTATTCAATTCTCAGAAAGATTAGAAAGATCAGTTTCACTGAAAATTATTTCTGAGTGATGAACAATGGGCATTTTGTCTATATAAAAGTAAATAAATAAATAATTGCTACAAGCAGTTTTATACTGATCAAGTGAAACATAATTCCATGTCATGGCTAATCCACACACTTTCCACAGCCTCTGGTGTTATTTGAAATCTACTGAAGAACTCTTTTTTTAATTGTTATAACATGGTTAGGTAAGTGTATAACGCATAATGTATGTTGGTCAGTGCTATCCAGGCTACTTGGATTACAAATACACGTTGGCAAGTTAAGAAAAGTTAGCAACAAAACACTAAGAGAAAGCACAATTAGGGCACAATGAGAAAGAGGGTCATGCAACTTTTCTTTTAGAGTGTTTTCACACCTTTCAGACTATGGCTCGTTTTCGTCCTAGGTGAGATTCGTCTTTTAGGTGAGAATACGGTAATCACACTCGGGTTCAGACCAATACACCTGCACTGAGAACCCTGACAGGAGGTGGTCTCGGTCCAGTATAAGTTGAATTCATCTGTACGGAGACCGTGATCTGACCTCGAGCCGACCCAACAAGCATTTCAAGACGTGCCATGGAAGTGAATTTGGCATTCTGTAAGTGTTTACCCTGGCAGTTGCCCAAAAAAATTACTATAGCTACGAATAAACACCATCTCTGCTCTTGCCTCATGTTGAACTGCAATGAAATATACATTAGTCCAGAATACAGGACTTTCTTCCTGTATTTACTTGATTGCTCCAGCCCGAGGCAGTTCTGACCAATAAGAAGAGAGGACGTTCACATGTTTTTTTATTGTGACTCATTTTGCTGTGCTTGTCTGTGTGCTTTAATTCAATGAGCATTCCTTTCCCTGTGATCTATCTAAGTGCAGTCTGGAAAATAGCAGGTTTCCAACCACCTATACGGCTATAACACATATAACTCCAGTCTCTTTTCAACTCGGGTCTTGTTTTTTTCAGGGATCCATGCTCCTGTGCTCATCAAAACACTCTGCTACAGTTTAGTGGCACCAAAACAAGTCCAGATCCGAGCTAGCATCGGGAATGAAATAATGTGGAGCACTACGAGTTCGAGTTTGAGTTTGGGCAGTACACATATGCTATCCTAAGGCATTGAGACCTTCCTAACATCATTGATAATAAAGCAAATCACCTCATTAGTTTCCACGCTGTCAGTGGCATTGCAGATGAATGCAATTCATCGAGATGCACCGGGCATGACAGAGGCCACAAATAATAAACATTAAGTGACTTGTGAATTGGGATAATGCACATATCCACATTAGGGAATGCATTCATTTAATGGGGATGGTTTAAAAAAAACAAAGTGATAATTGGCCTTGATATCGCATGGTTGTTGGTGCCAGAGAGACTAGCAACAAACAGCTGAAAATAAAACTGAAAAACACCAGGTACACCAGGCGAGCAGTAAAGCATATCAGAAAGCACAACACGTCACACCATGGAGTGGATCTGCCACGACGGCAGACGACCACATAGTGTTTCACTGCTGTCAGCCACGAGAAGGAATCTGGCCAAAAACAGCCAGCTAAGTATTGAGAAAACATTCTGAAAATCCAGTCACCACTGCATGCTTTGTTGGTTTTGTTTGCACAATTCTGCATAAATTCTGAAGAATGTTTTTGAACTACCCAAACCAGCCCTCTGGCACCAATAGCCATGCCACGGTCAAAGATTGACTAATGGGGCAGCCATGGCTTGAGGTTAGGAAATGAGCCTTGCGGCAGGTTTAATCCCCTGTACTGACAAGACACGACTGAAGTGCCCTTGAGCAAAGCACCTGACCCCTTTGGCCCATTTGGTTGACCTTTTTTTTTTTTTTTTACAGTGTATGTATTAAGAACGAAAAACCAAGTACACATCATGAAATTGCCAATAAATAGCTATTCAAGTTTTACTGATTGGTGTAAACTCACTAGGGAGATTATACAAAAAACCAACAAAAAAAACACCTCTAGAGACAATGTTACGATCAAGTTTAGGCTCAGTAATGTTACGTAGCAATAAAACGAAGTCAGTTAAGTATCTGAATGCACCAAATACGCAGGTAACAGCATTAGAGGATTTAAAAATCAGTGGATTTTTTTCCCTTTATGGCATGGACGTATTCCAGGACGACAATGCCAAGGTTCATCATGCTCAAAAAGTAATAGTGAAACAGTGATTTAGGGAGGATGAGGGGGCAGCCAGGGCCTAGTGATTACAAACTGGAAGATTCTGGGTTCGATCCCCACGCACGGCAAGATACGACTGAAGTGCCCTTGAGCAGGGCACCTAACCCCGGGGCAATTGCTCCCCAGACACCATGGTTTGGGGCCAAGTGTGTTCCGGGCAAGTGTGTTCACTGCCTCCTAGTGTTTACTGTTGTGTGTTTCACTGCGCGGATGGGTTAAATGTGGAGGTCCTGACTGAGGAATAACTACATGGTTCTTGGGTGGCATACTATGGCTCCAGCAGGTCAAGCATCAGATATAGACAGAGAGGAAGAAGGTCTTACTGGTGATTATCCTCACTTGTGCTGTATTACTGTGAGTCTGTATACGTGTTTCTTTGTGGTTTTATGACTCCTGTAACCAATGAGAGAGAGTTGGCTGGGGGAGCATGTGAACCATGTATGTGTACACTGAAATACCAGAAAAACTGGTACACCAGTCTAATACTGATAAAAGACACCAAATTATGGTTAGAGGAACACTCATCTGAGTTTGGGGTTTTGTCATTCCCACCAAAGTCACCATATCTCAACATTATGCTCCATGGGGGACCTATCAAGACTGGTGTACCTGTTTTTCCCCAATACTTCTGTGTAATACTAGGATCGAGACAACTAACCTAGAGCTCCTGTCTAGACTCCCGATCTCTGTTGGTCATGCAGATGAGTTAAAGGCCATAAAGCCAAAAAAAAGCACCATGTCCCGAGTGAACTTAAAGGTATAATGAGGGGAAAGCGCATGGAGTTGCTAGGCAACAAGCACCATGGTGTATTTCTTGCAGAGAGACTGAAATCAAAATTGCACGGTGTAATTTTTTTGTGGTGCTGACCATATTTGAACAGATATCTATTTATCTATCCAGTACATTCACAGGCAGTGGTCCTGCTTTTTAACATGAATTGTGTTAAACTTCCCATGTCCACATAGACAATTAAGTTCATATTAAGATTTTACATAACCAGTCATTTATTTAGACGCGCCTTCAGTGAGCCCCAGATTTGCTAAGATGGCGTTTTGTTATTGCACCCGCAGCACCATGGAATGACTTGATTGGCTATATTTGATAATGGGACTGGGAATTTGATAATGGAATTCATTATCAGAGTTGAGCTATAATTAGAGAATCATTTCAGCATGAATGTTTCTGTTTGTAATTGTACTTAAGTGATTTTAAGCGTTGTTATTTATTTTGGCCTGCGTTGCAACATTGTTAGCGGTAATTTGCACTGAATTCCTGGCTGGGGCTAGCCTAAAAAAGACGTATAATCGCAATATTAAATCTCTACCATGGTTAAATAAAGCTTACTGCAAACTAAACCAATTAATTTTACACTTAGGACAGCAAATGTGTTAGGACTCATCAGTTCAGGAATGTCTGACCTCTAAACCAATTTTCTTTTTAACCATGGAATGATTAAAAATGTCAGTTTTAGCAGCAAGCAGCAATTGAATAGCATGACAAGAGTAACAGATGAAAAACGTTCCCTCAGTCCTATCCGAATTATGATACGGTACAATGACCAACACAAAGGATTGGTTTGAATGATTCATCAGACCACTCCTATGACTCCTACACATGTGGACTGATGTCTCTTCAGGGAACAGTGGAGAACTTTTACGTCTTATTAACTACATGACTTGCACAAATGAGAAAAACCATGGTCTGATTTTGTCTAGTCAAATATACCATCACAGTATACGCAGTATAGAGGCATTACAAGGCAAACTACAGTTTGGTAGAAGTAGAAGAGATCGATGGTGCCTCCAGTGAGTCTATAGAGCTGTTCTACAAAATCCAAGCTCATAACATGTAAATCAAATAACCAATCGTTTTCAGTCCAATACTTTGTAGGTCCCAGACTAGGCGTAGACTCCACAAGCTGGCGGACATATTCTGTATGATATAACCACCATACCTGGTGTAAGATTTATGTAGCATCCCAGATGCGTTTAATAACACTGAGATCTGGCCCCAAACTCAGATGAATGTTTCTCTAAGCATAATTCTAGAGAGTGTAGATGTGTGTATTGGGGCATTGCTCTGTTGGAAGAGGCCAAACCCATCAGCATTAATACAGGACATGAACGGGTGTAAAAAAAAGCATATATATATGTATA
>JAOVVF010000002.1:7748491-7765768 GCA_028565595.1 Duopalatinus emarginatus | reverse complement strand
TAGTGTTAGGAGTCTTGCCCAAGGACCCTTATTGGTTTAGCCGGGAATTGAACCCAGGTCTCTCACATTGGAGCCAATGATGTTACCACTGTTCCACATCAACCATGACTAATGGCTAGTACAAATTTGCAGAGCGACACAGCTAACAAAGCCAGTAATAAGTGATGAACTTGTGGTGCATGTTACTCAAGTCCTAAATCTGTAAAATGTTACGGCCATTACAGATATTAGGTAGAGACGGATCCGATCCAATATCGAGTCCAATGTTGATGTCATTTTACTGATAGGATATCAGCTCAGTCCATCTGATACGCTCACCAATTACTGCTCTAGTCCACAGCTTGTGCTGGACCATGAACCTGCTTTACAACCAAGAGATCCAGATTTCATTCCACATCTTACTATGATCCCACAGTACTTTCTATCTGTAACTGACTGAGAAAACAACAACAACCTGTCTGGCATAAATATCTCCAAATATCAAACCAAGAGCTAATATGTCTTTATTTCTCATCAGTTTTGCTCTTTATTATAAATATTTCATCTTAAAGCCTTACACAGTTGCCACGTTTGCTCCATGACATTTAAACCATACAGTCAAACCTCATACATACAGTTTTTTTTCAATTTACTGGACAGATTCATGATATGTAAGATGTTATTTCAGTTCTGGATTTCCAATATGTAATTACAGTGGAAATGGTACAGCTGATGCTATGTCTTTGTATCTGAATCTGTAATCCGTTAACAGTAGTTGTGTATCAGTTGTGTATAGTTGTGTATTGCTGACACACAACACAGCACATGAATACTGTAATAAGTGATGAACTGGCAGTGCTGTAGTTTTAAATGTGGCCATAACAGATATTAGAGGGTGAGAAAAGGACCAACAGACTGCACTAAATTAAATGTAATTATCACACAATAGCCTATAATTATATATAATTATTATACTATTATTATTTCATTATTAACAGGCTACTATTTAATTATTATTATTATTATTATTATTATTAATAATAATAATAATAATTTATACATTTTGTCTGGCCCAGTAGTGAATGTGCCATGGCCTGGTACTGGCCCTTGGCCTGGTGGTCTGACTTGAGTATTAAATCAAGATGTCACCAAGATTCCTAAAGGTTCAGAATAACTGTGCTGAGACATTTTGGTCTTTCAGCTGGAAACTTTTCGACTCTAATAAGATCAGGGTGTCAGTTGCTTCCTGTTCCAGTGGAACACTGTGTCCCACCGACGGACAATTCTCACTGAAGTGATTATATAATATTTTTATTTGGAGAGCTCCCTGCTTCCCTGCTCTGATACGAGCACTATAGTGACACACAGGACACGATTTCACAACTAAACCACAGAAGCAGTCTGACAGACAGACGGTGAGACGATTTAAATTATTCACAGGGCAAAGTACATCTGTCTGAACAAACTGTAAATGTAACGCCTCTGGGCCAACACACATCCCCCTGGGTGAGCAAACGAAGCCAGGGTGAAGCTGAATGGGATTCTGATGACACAGGAAGTAACGAAGATGAGCCAGAGAGGGAGGGGTTTGCAGGTCTTAACAATCTCAATGACCCTGATGAGTAGATAGACTTATGACTGGCTCTGCGATTTCTGTCTGCTCAAAACCACAAACTGATATAACAGCAAGCAGCAATCACTGGGAAGTTGAAGTTATGATATCCAGCCTGTTACACCATGTTCATGAGGACTTGGTAGACCTAAGCAGATTTGTATAAATATTTTTGTACAATTTAGTGAAATTTTACATTTAACTATTACTGCCCATTTTAAATGGACGAGGCAGCAGTGTCATGTGATGTAGATTTTTATTGAGGCAGGATGATGGGGACTACTTAACAAATTCACTATGATCTAAAGAGTTTAAGAGTAGCTCAGCAATAAGCAGATGACCTACAATTTAGCAGCTTGTTTCCAATAGTTTCGTTTGAATAGTGCGTTTCCTGTTGCCGTGTGTGTAAGAGGCTATGAGCACTTTTTAGAGCCACTGTTTAAAAAAAATATACAAGATTTTGAGAATAATGTCAGTATATTAAGTTGTAATATTAGACATGACAGGAAATTAAATGATAAATATCATAGCAATGTTGTGGTAAAATCAGGGACGTTGAGATTGAGAATGTCCTTCAAAAGCACGTGGTTTAATCGTCCAAATAAAAACTTAAACATGGAGACGGACCGATCTGTGTTTTTAGAGCTGATCAGTATTCAGCATGATCACCCCACCCTCACTTTTAACTATTTTTTTTACTATAATTTTATATATTATTTTAATAACATTGACGTGACATTTAATATATTTTATATTTAACTTAACTATTTTTTTTTACTATAATTTTATATATCAATTTAATAACATTGACGTGACATTTAATATATTTTATATTTAACTTTTAACTTTTTTTTACTATAATTTTATATATTATTTTAATAACATTTACGTGACATTTAATAAATCTGAATTTTAACAATTTTTTTTTTTTTGTGAGCTGGTAAAATGTGACGCAGAGAAAAAAAACCATTACAAAATATAATTCAATTTTCAGATTTTTTTACAAAATTCGGATTCACAAAATCTCTGTGACTGAAAACTTAAAAATACAAATTTGGGCCAAAGAGGAACCATCCAGCCTGCTCAGGAAAAGCAATCTTTATCAGAGGGATCAAATACTTATGTCAGCTTATAAACTGAATTGTGTTGAGGTTAATCTCAGAATACTGTGACTTTTCTCTCCTAATATCAGATGATATATAACTTATATATTATTACTTACAGTTACTTTTCTTTAGATTGTATTAAATTATGTTAAAAGACTCATGTATTCTTTTCAGTGCTGCAGTTTTGACTTATTTAGATGGATTAAAAAAATGGAGTAGCTCGGCCAAACTAGAGGATAATGAGGATGATAAGAGGATCATTTGAGGCCAGTGTGCCCCTGCTGACTGTTACAGAAGACGTCCTGATTCCCAGATTATTCTGTATTATTCCTATTATATCTATTATAACTCTTTTCACAGCCTCAATACAAACTGTAAACTGTAAAAATACTAAATATCTTCAATATGTAGTACATTTAATACTGGAACGTATCATGAAAAAAAAACACTAAATATCATTTGGTATCATCTGCCTCAAGTACAACTGGAAGTCAGAAGCTTTTCATGCACATTCATGAAAAATCCCAGTTTCTGAGAGTGGGAATCATTAGTACGGTGTTTTATTGTGGTTAAATCAGGGATTTAGTGACTGAAAGGCAACGTAGAACATTATATCTGTTATTATATCTGGTGTTTCTCACATGCTCAACCTTGGTTAAGACTGCATAATCGTTTGTGGCACAGGTCACGTTCTTTCTGGAATAAACGTTTGTGTTTTGACTACGAAGCAGTGTTAGTTAGCCATAATTGCTACCATGCATAAGCCTCCCAGCTGTGCCATACAGCTTCCATTCTGGAATAATGGCCTTTCATCTAAATAAGAGTTTGACCGGTACGCGGCATTCGAGACACACCCGTGTGGATTTTAGGATTGGTCAGTTTTGGCAGGGCTTTAGGAAAAGGAGGATGGGGGACAGAGATGGCCACCAGCATCAGCAGATGCAATGCCAAGTGCAAAGCGGGTGAGAGGGAGTGAAGGAGGCAGCCATTTTTATTCTCCTATTATTCCCCTGCCGTGCCGAGTCATTAGTGTTCACACATGATTCACATGAGTGGTTCGGCTCTTTTACTTTTACGTGCCACACAGCTGGAATCAATTGCTGTCAAGCACTAAAACAGTCATTTACTTCAGTAGTTAAAACCTCTTGTAGAGGACTACTTCACAGTAAATGCTTTTTGGGTTTATATTTGTTTATAAGGCATTATATAGGATTTTATATGTTTACTTCTCTATACATGTTGTTTATTTGTGAACGCTCAACCGAGGCTGTTTCTACAGCCAGCTTAAGGTTTAAAGCTACATGGAGTAACATTCCCATTGCAATTAAAGGAGCCATCCTGTTGAGCCAGTAGAGAAAAGTATCATGAAACATGGTTCCTGTGGTGCAGTGACTCAAAGGATTGGGACTCATACTCAGTATAAGATGTCTCTGACTCAATTGGTGTCCAATTCGAAGTGGACAATTCAAGCACTACAGCACCAGACAATAAAAATCCCTACTCCTTAGCCACTTCTAAAATATCATTTATTTGGTATGTAGGCCACAATTAAGCCTGACGGTATTATAACACACCTTGATGATGTAAACACAGTACACCGCATTCATTCCGACTCCCAACACCTAGAAAAATGTCGACTACGTCAGGTTTAGGGAGAGTAGAGGAGGGGCGTAATAATATTACCAGCTGTGCGGTCAGGAATGGCTTGCTGGCAGCAGCGATTTGCAAAAACTCAGCTGGGTGGATTTTTAGATGATACCTTAGGAGGAGCAGCCTTTGTCACATGCACATTACAGCACAGAGAGGTTTATTTTTGCATATCCCAGCTGGTCAGGAAGTTGGGGTCAGAGCAGAGGGATCAGCCATTACAGAGTGACAAGATACATGCTGTTCAATAGCAGTGGAAATACCTATAAAGCCCTGATAAACAATGCGTCGTTTCATTTAGGCCTAGGTGCAGCCAGTTTTGTCACGACAGTTTTGTCATGGTTTGTTGATATCCACAAGCGTAAAGATTGCCACGAATTTGGCAAAATATTTCCAAGTTCCTGTTAGTTTTATCTAGCTGACATGTTATAATCTCCTCTGCTGAAATTTCCAGGAAACACTGCAGTTCTTATGCAGACCAGAGGGATCCCTTTACCACGTTTGTTTAATAAACAGTTGACGTCATATTGAAATTCAGTGCTCCGGCACAGTTAGTGATCACACTAGATGCGTACTGTGCCCGAGTCTGACTGAGCTGCGTCCAGGCCCACCTCTTCACATGGACCTACCAGCATACCGCGCTTGGGCACGAACCTGGATTTTGAAGGTCAAACGTGCTCAGGCATGGTACAGATGCCCTAGTGTGAATGTACCCCTGAAACATTTGTGGCTTTATTTGTTTGGCAGCATGGGCAAGCACAGCTAAGATGCATCAGAGAAAGATATTTGTTGCTCTATCCTGTAAAGATTCATGCAGGATAATAAAAACAATATATTTTCTGATACAACGAAATCTTAAAGCTACAGACACTATTAAAGCCTACGTGATAACAGACTGACCTGTGTTGACTATGGCATGGTAAAATCTTGTTAAAAATAAATAAATACATCATCTTGGCACATCACAGCCTTAGTTAAAATAAAACTGATTCTGATATCCTAGACAGAAGGAATGATGTGTTAATGAGTATGAATCACCGTTGCCAAAAATACAAAAAAAAAAAAGCTGACAGACTTGGAGTAAGCCTTTCTTAACTTCAACATGTTTAACCCCTGACCTTTAGATTTCCTGATTCCTGTCCAGTACACCTTCCAGCCCTCAATATCACTTTCTCAGCTTCCTGTTAACATAAGCTCGTACACGTGAATAAAAATAAAATCTGAAGAACAAACACGTGCATGACACTGCAATTAAAAGTGAGACGAATGACTGCATGTGTGCGAGCGTGTTCGTGCTCATATGGTGTCAAAACTCTCGTAAAATATCCGGAGAGACTGCAGATGTCAGCGGTTTAATTGCTATTCTTGCCCACGAGGCAGTCATCAATCTCATATGACGATTTCCAATGAGTAAACCAGCAGACACAGAGTCAGACTGACTAACTTCCCCTTTCTTTGCCCCATCACTCACCATACAGGCAGGTACAAAAAAATATATATTCAAGCTTAAGGTAAAACAGGCAAAGTCACCATGACCGCCGTATGACTAAACCTGTCCTAATAATAAAATCGTCGCACTGAACGTGACAGTTTTTCCACAGGTTATTTTGACACAGTGGTTGGACAGACGCAAGTGATGAGTTTGTTTTGGCTTTAGCTAAAAGTGCCAGGTGATGCTTTGAGATAAGCTGACCTCATGAGTCAGAAGGTCATGGAAATGGTACGTCAGAGCCGAGTGGTGTTCGTAACACCCGGTAAGCCTTCGGTAGCCCAGAGCCACAATTTCAGCACAAGACACTGCAATTTGATTGTGAAGAAACAAACAAGGCCACAGCAGCCTGGTCTGATAAGTAAAGAGTACAGCATGACACGGCATGCACAACAAGACGCTAGGATTCAGCCAATTACTGGTACCAGCGCAGGGATGATTACGTTCACCCAGCAGTGTGCCCTGAAGTCTTCGTCTTTACAAGACAACGATTTGCCAACGATTACCATTTCTATTTTTTCTAAATGACGGGACATGCTTTTACAGTTGTATTTATTATTGTGGTGGAGATCAATTAGATACCGTTGTCATTTATGCTATAAACACTCGGCAGCCTGGCGTTTCTTCTCTCTATGAAGCTAATAAGAAAAAAAAACACAGAGCTTATCATGTTGACAAGAAAACCAGACTTTTCTCCTGTGACTCTTCTGTGTGTTTTAAATTACAGTCAGCGCTACTGTCTGCTACAGGCTGCTGTTATGTAATTAATAAAATACACCAGACCATGTGGCTACACAAGAATGATGCACGCTGTTGGGGACAACACGCAGAGACGAGTGCCTCAACCTCCCACAGCGCATGATTTTAGTATAACTGTGCAGACTGGACTGTGTTACTCTGTTTAATTTCTTTAATTTTCAT
The DNA here is from genome assembly GCA_028565595.1 of Duopalatinus emarginatus. Classification (NCBI taxonomy): domain Eukaryota; kingdom Metazoa; phylum Chordata; class Actinopteri; order Siluriformes; family Pimelodidae; genus Duopalatinus; species Duopalatinus emarginatus. The sequence continues at coordinate 7,759,014 of JAOVVF010000002.1, read as the reverse complement.
TTCTAAATAATTGACATGCCATGCATTTGATCAGTTTATACTTGGTGGACCATCCAAGAGACGAGTTACTTTCTGTTCTCACCTACTTTAGAGCCATGATACACATACACTCATTCCCTCACCAGCCCTCCCTCATCGCGGGTTCGAATCCTATGTTGTTACAGACGTATGTAAATGGGAGTTTAACGAGCAAAATAGGGAGATACTCTCTCCGGGGTTAATAAACGAACACTTGCCAATCTGACAGCTCATGCATAAGGAAGTGGGCGGAGCATCTGTGAGCTCACGTGTATAAAAGTAGGCGGAAACACTTTTCTCTGAGTGTTACACCACTGCCTGATGTTGCACAAGCAGCGGCTTAAAGAAAGATGCTGTGGCTGGTGTCTCAGATGAAGCACCTGATCGCCTTTTTCCTCCCTGGTTGTTAGTGGTTGCATGATGGACGAGAGACATCTGATGGGTGGGAATTGGAAACGTCGCACTTTACTACCAAAGCGGACAGAGTAAACTTCTCCGTCTTGAGCCTGTGTGTATAATATAGCATGTACTACAGCAATAATCACATATTACAGCAAACGCATTAATACAGGACTACCGTTCATGTCAAGCCGGAACTATGGTTCGCACCGGGCTGTTAAAATATCGCACTCCTTCTGTCAAATCAGATTAGAGAATTCACCGGCGCGGTGTTATAAATTGTTTTTAATAGAAGCGGCAACAGAGACTTCCACTGCTGATTCACTGCACACGAGCCATAATATATCAATATAAGGAAAGAAAAAAAAGCCCTGGTCTAACATAATAACCCATAAAACTATAGAAGAGTAGACAGACCAGGCAGTCAGGACCTTTCATCTCTCACTAAGAATCCAATTACCACTGATGCATTTACACATAGTCTTATTTGGAAAGGCTTTCAGACGCAATCACGGCACATTAGACAAAGGACAGTTAAGATTACGGAGGCCCAGTAGGTGAGACTGGAAACTTGAGCCGACTTGAAAACAACTGGAACATCCAAGACTGAAGACTTAAGACTCGCTGCTTTAGCCCTTGTTTACGAGAGAGAGGTTTTCAGCAACCATTTAGCTCACGTTTGTAGTTAAATTGTTTATTGAATATGCTTCCTGATACCTTGTTCACTTCTGCCCCGTCCTTCTGAGAATTATCACTGTAGCAGGTCCTTGCTAAAAACAAACACCAGTGTTAGAAAAAAATCCAGATTATTTTTTCCCCTACTTGCACCTCCTGTGCGGCTCCGCAGGAAAGCTGGTGAGACGATAGGACACGGACATGTACGGACGCGTTTTCCTCGAGGGGGGAAAAGAGAAGCATGCAGTCGCGCACGCCGCTCCGACCTGGGATGCGTCTCTCGTTCCTCTTCTCTCGAGCCCCATTACACTTGTCTGGGTAGACAGAGGCCTGCCAAGTGCTAACTATTTTCAGACACAGCTGGGTTCGGGAACGGGAACAGGACGGAGACGGGAAAGCATGCTCTGTTTAGCTCGGCTGTGGTTCTGGCTTAAACCAGGCTGTGCATTTCTTTCCCAAATTAAGCAACGCTGGGCTTGTTACCTGCACGGCCTTTTCTCGAAAGACGGCGACTGAAAGAAAGAATGCATGCCATCTGTGATTGAAATCTAAGCGTCTGGGGTTTTGAACAAGGGTAAAATGAGAGGAACGGAGCTGTGCGTTGAAATTGAACACTTCCTCGACATGTTTTTGACTCCCTTCTGAACCCTGCCACTACGTAATCACGTGAAGGTGCAGGTCATACGAGTCTTCAGCATTTGCTGCTCCTAGTTACTCTTTGTGGCCTGACAAATCAACAAAGAAACGTGCCCTTTCCTGTTGATTCACCGTATTTACTAAGCGAGCCCTCGGGGCACCGGCAGACAACTAGATACACGCAAGCAAACACGGGGAACAATTAAGTCAATTTTGATGCACGAATCCGCTTAAATCCAACAAAGTGTTTCATGAATGCAGATGAAATGCGATCGTCGGCATTGTTCGTATGTGTTTCCTTCCGTGCAGAAAGAAAAGAGCTCACATGGGTCTCAATTGGCTTCCATAGACACAAAGCTTTACTGTTCCAGTAGCACAACAGGAAGCAAAGTCATAGGCATTACCGAAGAACACAGGCAAATGAATCCGAGGCGGCTGAAGCAATGCCAGGGCGCGTTACAGAAGGGCACATTGACTTGCAAATGCATTCCTGCCTTTTTCCAGAAGGGCAAAAATGCTGAGTGTGTTTTATTTATGCGAGAGTGTCAGACGGCTGCACGAGATTCCAAGAGTGCCTTTTAAAATATGATGAGAGCAAAAGGCCACAATTAGAGTTAATTCATTAGTACTCATAAAGCATCAGTCCTGGGTGTAAATACATAAATATTTACATGTATCTTAAATAAATAATAAAGCGCAGCATGTTTTAGGGAATGATCCAGTGCTGCCTGATCCGAAGCGGAGGTGTTATTACTACCATGAAGTGGAATACATCGGCACAACAATTTCACACATCCTGATTTTTAATTGTTCACACGGGATATTACTCTCTGTCTCGAGTGACCCCTTCGAGTGCATGGCTGTTTACATTATGGACACGTCTCCAGTGACGACTACTCGTGATCAGATTTCTTCTATCGTTCCTGTTCTAAGACTGTCATGAACGTTTGTGTCAGTAATTGTATACAGGCAGAAATATCCCACGAATCCGAATTCATCTACACATACATCCTGTTTCAAACGTTTCCACCAAACATACAAGTAAACAGGAGATTGACATCTTTATCCATTAGCCTAGTAGTGGACAGTCTAAAACAGTCTCACAGTGATTATGTATTTTTTTTGGTCAGCGATGCGCAGAACTAGTTGGTCGTTCGCTGCTGTCTGGGACGCATCAAGAAACTTAAATGTTCACATTTCAGACGGCATGAGCGACCAGATCACCTCTGAAGGTTGTTTGAGGGACCCCCTCGCTGCTTTATTTGTGGTTAATATATTCTCTGTATTTCGTTTTCAAATCGTTGATGCGCTCTAGTCTCCAAACACCACTTTGACAGAGGGATGTTTCAGGAAAAGCTCTTGAAATTTGGCCTCCCAGACAGAATGGTCATGTACCATTTTTGCCCGTATCCAGTGGCATGATTTCTTTCTGATAGACAGTGCCATGATTTGTAGCTGTGATGAGCAGAAGCCACATATACCACAGTCATTTATGCTGAGATTTTTTATCTTGTGTCAATCAGTCATCCGGTATTAAAATTTTATTATTTCATTATTATGCACAACTGATCTACTAACAAACAACTTGTCAGGAAACCAGAAAAGTAAAAGTCGCCTGTCCTAAATTGTCTTACTGACCGATACAAAGCTCTGATAATCCAAATTCATTTTAATTCATTTAATGTTTTTCTTTGTTGTGTTTTTTCTAACCTGAGATGAAAAAGATCCACCACATTGCCTGCAAACAAGTTGTTACTATGGCAACACCACCACGTTAATGTTAACGCTTAACCGTCGAGAATTCTACACTGATGTGCTATTATACACAACAGAAACGGATTAAACAGCTTCAGAGTACTCCTGCTAGTTCCTAAACTGGCGGATATCACACACATCATATCAAATAACCACATCATACAACGTTCACACACACTTTTAAAAAAGCTCCATGAACCTTAGGCAAGGCTTAGATGTCATCATAATCGATAGATAGGATCGGTTTTGTTTCCGGTTCCTGGACTACAGTTAGAGTTGTGCTTATTCATAAACAGATAAATCGTAGTAGTTAATGTTCTGTAGGAGTGAAAGAAGAGCGAGTTTAAATCGCAGGTCTGCCAGAGAAGCAATGGCTGGGCTTTAAACGGGCACTTAAACCTCAATTACCCTGCTATAGACTTGGATTGGTCTCTTTCTTACTCATAAAGGTAAAAAAGACATTTGCCAAATGAGTGAGTGTAATAAACCTATAATTACTAACAGCACTCTGCCCTAACATGCTGACCACCGAATACACAACTGAAACCTCAACATGAAAAATTCCTTCATGCCTTGTGTAGCGATAGGGTCAAAAATTGTGACCTCAAAACGCCGGAAAAAAAGCCTGTTGATAATCCAACTGATTACGGATACACGGAAAGAGGACTATTCTAGTGAACTCCGAAATCACAGTAAACCTGTCGATGCCAATCTGAAAGAAAGATGCATCTGATTAAACGACGCCGTTATACAGAGGAACACACGACATGTACACAGCTTTATCTGATTACTTTCTCTACTGGATGTGGCATGCATGATGGTGTAGGGAAACAAAACACACATTTTAGAGTGTTTGGAATATTTGTAAAGAGCTGAAGGGTCAGTTAGATGGGCATCGAAGCTGAATTATGAGGACAGGACAGTAAAATATCAGCAATTTAAGAAATTCTTCTAAAATGTGACTTATTGTTGAATAGAGGCAATAGATCGACTTCACCTACATGCAATGTGTTAGTACATTTTGTCAAAAACGACAGAATCCTCTCTGTAATTCAGACGACTGTCAAATTATTTTGTCTTATTTTTGAGAACCTTTTAATCAAACAAATATCACTTGAAACTAGAGACAGCACTAGTCTGATACATAGCATCTGTACTAGGGTCAAAAACAACAAAAAAACAATATTGAAAGACAACCATATTGGACACAAAGTCCTGTAACAACTGGCAAAAGTTGGATTTGAATCTTATTTTATTATAATTTACTGGAAATTAAATAGACTAAAAATGACTTTGCTGTTTCTTTTTTTTTTGTCAGGAATAATTTAATTACATTTATACTATTATATTTACATTTTACACCAATCATTTACATTTACGGCATTTGGCAGACGCTCTTATCCAGAGCAACTTACAAGGTTACTGCTATTACAGGTAGGCCAACGTAGTGTTAGGAGTCTTGCCCAAGGACCCTTATTGGTGTAGCACAGACTGGTTGTCCAGACCGGGAATCGAACCCAGGTCTCTCACATGGAAGCCAGTGATGTTACCACTGTACCACACCAACCACCAGCAATCAGATGCCAGAACAGCTCTGACCCATTGAGGCATGGACTCCACAAGACCTCTAAAGGTGTTCTGCAGCATCTGGAAACAAGACATTAAAAACCAGATCCTTCTGTGGGTCGGATGTGACATGCTAGCCTTCACACACCTAAGCAGACCAGTGAGTCTCATGGCCCATGACCCTGTTCCTGCTTCACTGGTTATTCCTCTTTGGGGCACCTTTTTATGTACTAAGAGATGCTTACTGCAAACAACAAGACCTACTGTTCTGGAGATTCACCGACCCAGCCGTCTAAACATCACAGTTTGTTCCTTGTAAGTTTTCATGCTTTCAACACATTAACGTTGAGGACTGACTGTTTGCTTCGAGCCCTTGACAGGTGCCATTGTAATGAGATAATGCAGTTCTTCACCTCACCTGTCCGTGGTCTTATGGTTTTAACGTTATGATTGGTGATCAGTGTGCGTACAAGTTGCTCGGCTAAAATCAATAAAGGTTAGTAACGTTTAAAGAAAACTATATTGGGTCGTTCTGCAGTGCAAATAAACAGCAAGGCAACATACTGATCTAACGCTCGGACAGGATTTAATGCCGAGACTAAACACGGCTCCTTGCATGCTTTGGGTCTGATGACATGCAAGTCACTTTCACACCTGTTCGCTGAGTCTGGATTAGAGTGAAATGGATACTTCTGGTTTGTTTTCTACTGCACATAAATGAATGAAAAGTAATAACACTGGCTTAGGGGAATGTGAGGCTCAGGTACAATAAAAGGAAAAAGTAAACAAACCATTGGCAAGCACACACACACAAAAAAAAACACCTGAACATGAAGGACATGGAGGCGACTGAATTATATGATTAAGTGTTATAAAATATTTTGTGCTTCACATCCAGCATTTATTTTCTCCAAATATCCAGAACACACTGTTTTGGCTTTGGTTTAGCTGTGCTGTGGCTTTAAAAAACCTTTAAAATATAAAGGGAAGGGACTTTGGAACAATTGATTTTCCCTCCGTATATGCAGGACAGATGAGTTTTGTCCTGAAGCGAGAGGAAAAAGCTGATCGCCATGCAGAGCAGGTGCCGAGCCAAGGGTGCTAAATGCAAGTCATGCTCTTCACACAGGAAGAATATCCAGCTGTGATCTGTTCGCCACTTTGGTGCCAGGCTCAGAATTAAACGTTTGCTCTGTGTCATACTACAGGGGAGGTGTTAAACAGCTTGTTCTGCTGTGCCTCGACAGACCCTACAAAGAAAAATGATCAGCGAAGCCAAAACATGCGTCTTCAGCTCACAGTGGTGTTCAACCATCAGCCATTCTGATCACCTCTTCATAATACCTGGGTTTAAGGTTTGGGTTCAGGTTCAGGGTTTGGGTTCAGGGTTTGGGTTCAGGGTTCAGGCTGGACCCTGAAGCTAAAGGTGTTCCTGAAATACAGTTTATAGTAAAACACCACCAAGCACCGCCCTGTGCTCTTCCATATTTAGCACTTTTACACTCGGGATGTGATGAGATATTGGTATACTGTAATAAGGAGGTCTAAACTGAGTACGAGTATATACATGGTGACAGCTCAGAAGATATTTCCAGCTTCATTGTACCTTTTGAAGATATTTTTAACTAACATACCGGGTGCAAAATAGAGAAAACTATATATCTGTGTGACATTGATAAACTACTGAAGGCCATGAGCATTCCTTAATTATTTTACCACAGACAAATAATCCAAAACTTGGACCACTGCTGCAGTCTTATATAACATCAACCTTTTAATGTGAAGCTGTAAATAGACACTCAGATCTAACAAAGACTGGTATACAAAACAATACTGCGCTGCTGTCAGCAGCTGGATTTTTCCGTAACATTCCATCGGTTCATAAACAGCCGAACGGAAATCTGCCGAGGCAAAAAGTCAGCAAATAAACCTGCGCGCTATGATCTTTAACTGGGTCGCCGTTAGCTCATAAATATCATGCGGCCAGTTAACATCTTGCAAAATGCTCTGACGAGTTCATGAGCATCCACAGACTTGGTCGTAGCGGTTTCTAGACTGAACGGGGGTTAGTTACTAATGCTGCAAAAATCCTCCCTGAATGACTTGAATGTTAATCGTCCAGGGCGTGCAAGTGAAAGTGAACTACTCCTTTGACCACTGTGCAGTGGAACTGACCTCCGACGTTGTGCAGTGAAACGCACATACACACTAGGGCCAGTAAGCACATATGCCCAGAACAATGGGCAGCCCCGGGGAGCAGTTGGGGGTTTGGTGCCTTGTGCAAGGCTGGTTCCTTAACCACAAGCTTACAGCTGCCCCCTTAATACTAACATTCTGACACGTTTCCTTGACACGTTGGTCTTATTGGTTACCTACATTGCCCACAAGGCCATTTGACTACATGCTGATAGTGGTGGCAGTATAATTTAGGCTGCATTTGATTTACATCAGCAGTGGGAGTGTGACACATTGCGATGCCCGTGAGTTCTAGCTGAACTGCATGGACGCCTCAATGTTCATATTTTGGTAGCATCAATCGAGCATCCTAACTGTGATAACCTCACTCATCAACTTTACCTCAAACTTCAAAGATTCAGCAAGTGAGTATATCTGAAAATCACAATTAATCTAAAGCAAATAATTGCATATACAGGACAACACTGTAAGCAGCTATGGTGTCCAGCTGGGGACACAATTCTCATTGGCTCATTGGCTTGGTTTCTTCCCAGTCAGTCATGACCTTTAGTCAAAAGCGGAATTAGCTTCATCTTTATCCATGGAGATCGACACAGCAGCGCTTTAATCCTTAAGTCTCTAGCTGTCTTCTCTTCTAATCTGCACACTCTGTCCATCATTCTGTCTAACTTTCATTCTAATACCACAGACAACGTCTCCATGCTCTCGAGTTTTGAGTCCAACGTTTGCTTTTTGCACTGCCTCAGTGGTGGATCTCTCATCGACATGGAAGTCCTGAATTGCGGAATTCTCACGGGAATAAAGAAAATTCAGGATCGACCTACGAATTACTTCCAGAATTGACCAATCATCAATCAATCGACATCACAACTATTTTGATAGAAGTGGGCACTTGTGTGATCTAGCGACTAGTAAGTTGTGTTCAAACCCTGTTACTGCCCAAAATCCATTGCTGTGTCAGACAAATGCTGGGACTGGACAACACACTAAAAAAACACTCTCAAAAATAAAGGCATCAGGACGTGCAGACTGCAGTGGTCCATCGAAGGTATGTTTTATGCACCTCTGGGAAAGTGGGTGCTGTGTCCTCTACAGCAAAGACGCACAACTTCAGTCCTGGAGGGCTGCTGCTAAATTCAGCTTGGAGATTTTTCTACAAACTCCAACACACCCGATTGCACTCACATGTTCATCAACAGGGTTACTGGGTGTGTTCGAGTAGAGAAACATTGGTGCTCCAGGACTGGAGTTGTTCACCTTTAGACTACGGCTTACATTAAACACAGAGGGATCTGATCACTGTGTTTAAGCTATCCATGCAGTGAATAACGCCCTAGTAAACACATTCACACACTCAGGGACATTGAACAGCAAACGGCAGCCCCTTTCTCTGGTGCCTGGGAAGCATTGGGAGGTGGAGGGGGGGGGTTTAGTTGCCTGACTCAAGCACACTTCTGTCGTATCTTGTCAGAATGTGGGATCAAAACAGCAATCTGCCTATCACATGACCGATTCCCTAACCTTGTACAACGAGTTACAAGTGCTAAACACGGTCTTAGGTGTTTCCAGATGCACTATATTCACATTTCCAGATAAACAACACATAGTGAAGATAAATATATTTTTTTTATTTTAAGTAACAAAGCACGAGAGTGTGTGTAATGCAAAACAACCAAACTAACAATGAATTCCCAAGAGCAGTGTGGATACAGAAGGAGCTGTGGTGGTGTGAAGGATGGGGGAGGTGGACACGGTTCAAAAGACCCGGCATTTAAAAAAAAAAAAAAAAAAAGGAGCCCTGGGGTACTTGTGGTCAGTACGTTTGTCCGGGATGGGGGGAAAGAAAAGGCAGTGAAATGAAAAGCGAATGAAGCGGATCTGTATTTTAACCTGCCGGTTGATAAAAACAGATATAGATTTATAGCTAGCTAACCTTTTAGTAAACACAGACAGACAGACATCAAAGAGCAAACTTCATAAAGATCTAAAGAAAGAGGAGACATGATGGACACTTTGGACATGATGTGGCCAATTTACAAAGTAAACACCAATTATGGTTATCACAGCAGCTGAGAGCAGGGTCTGAACTGTTCCTCCAGTACACACACACACACACACACACACACACACACTGCGGACAGCCTAGGCTTCATAACCACCATACATCCATATGGTCACCTTAAAACAGAGAAACAATACAAAGACACAGAGTCGCACCCTGAACCTGACATCAAACCCACACACACACACACACACACACACACACACACACACGGAAACGGGGTGTTTTGGGGGTTAAACCGGGCCCTGGATCGCTGAAACAAAGGTTTGAACACCTACAGTACAAAGTCCGAGGTGGACTAAACCGATTTGACACCGGTGTGAACGGGTATTCGGGCGTTTAAAACGCTGCTGTGTCGGTTTTTGTCCGGACGCGTCTCCTCCAGGAGTGTACTGGATCCGGTCCCGATACCGCATTGAGGCTAACAACGGGATGTGATTGAAAAGAAAAGGATGACACAGCTGGTGTGGGGTTAAATCCTCGCAAACACAGACATGCTTTCAGATATATACATAAAGGAATAAATACATAAATAAATAAATAACACGGAGATAAGAGCGAATAAAGGCTCCCGCATCCCCTGTGTTTAAACTCACCTTCCCACTCCCTCTTCAACAACAGCTGCCCTGCATGAGACTAATACTAAACAGCGCTTTCCCCCTCGGCTCCTAAACACACACACACACACTCGCCGCCGTCCTCACCGACACCCGTTTACTCCTGTCTCATCACATCCACGGAGAAACGCCGTAATCCGCTCGTTTTGCTGGCCGTAGAAGTTAAAAACTTGCTGTAAACTTGCGCCTGGGTCCAGCTGCACCATGCAGTTAACTGAAGCAATGAGATCACCGCGTTGTACCGTGTCCTCCCCCTACCGGAGTATCGCGAGAAGGGCGCCGAGAACGGGGAGAACGGGACTACACCGGAAACTGACCGGATCAATGGATGAGAACGGCAAAGCTGTTTGTGTAAATAACGTCTCAGGTACAGGGCTACGCCACCTGCTGTCAATCTAAAGACGATAAAAACGGAGCCCTGGTACAGGATTAACTAATAAATAAACATGTGAACAACCCTGAGCCAGTTAAACATTAACTAATACACAATAATACACCCGTTTACAGCCACACACTGCAGTCATGTCTACACACTGTTCACACTTTACACCTAAAAACACTGTTCACACTTTACACCTAAAAACACTGTTCACACTTTA
>JAOVVF010000002.1:7732569-7744133 GCA_028565595.1 Duopalatinus emarginatus | reverse complement strand
CACATTTTAGACCTGGAACACATTTTAGACCTGAAATACTGTTCACATTTTAGACCTGAAACACAGTTTATACCTAAAACACTGTTCACATTTTAGACCTGGAACACATTTTAGACCTGAAATACTGTTCACATTTTAGACCTGAAACACAGTTTATACCTAAAACACATTTAAGGCCTGAATTACTATTTGCATTTTAGATTTTGCCTGAAATGAGTGACTGTGCTATAATTTGAATCATAGGAAGCAAATATAGGTAGGTACATAAGTAGAAAACGCCCAGATTCTGGATTATACATCATGACGTTTCGGAGATGTTTGAATTGTGTACACTTACACAAGCTTGTTTTTAGTTAAAAATTATGCACCTTGCAAGACAAAAAAGTATTTTTTCAACATAATCTCCCTGCTTTTTTATATACTTTGTCCATGTGTCAACAAGCTTTCATATTCCCTTATTAAAAATGTTTTAGGCTGAACTATGAGCTACTAATGCACCACTGTCTTTACCTGTACACAAAATCTTCGTTCTCTATGGGCTTCTTTTAGGGGACCAAACAGGTGATAGTCCAATAGGGCAAGATCAAGACTATGGGGAGGATGCTGTAACACCTCAGTTTTTGGAGAGTGTTGACAATGTGGGCAGCAGTGTGCAGACTTCTCAAATGAACCAATGTAATATGTTCAAAACTGGGAAACAGTGACCGAAGTATGGAAAGTTTTGACTCACCTTCTTACTTTTATCCAAGCAATGGTGTGCAGAAAAGCATCACTGATGGCACAGTGAAGCCTAATTTGGTGTTGGTTTTAGCCCATTCACTGCGAATGTGCATTTTGAGATGCTTTTCTGCTCATCACGGTTACAAAGTCGTTATTTGAGTCACTATAGCCATACTCACCAAAGATATCTGAGAACCTGATACAGGCTTTTTGTGTTTTTTGTGTTTGTCCTTAGTGCAGTGCAGTGGTTAACATTATCATCTCACAGCAAGCAGAGTCTGGGTTTAAGTCCCTGGGTTCCCTGCCTTCTGCTTAAAAAGTGTACTCTTGATTTGGATATCATTGCAATGTCTAATCTGAGAAATTCAGAATTATAGGTAAAATGTATACAAATAGTTACTTAAAGGTAATTCTTCATCATAAACCAGATTAGAACATTAACATGATTTACCAACTGGACAAAGCAGTTAAATTCAGCTGAATATCACCATGGCACTTCGCCTCACCATTATAATGCTCTATGAGCTACCATCACTTTAAATACACTAACTGCACCAAGCATTTAGACTAACATCATTTACAACAGCCAAGAAGATCGTATTACTTATTTAAAATATCCTCTCTGCACCAGCTTAACATTTTAATAGAACATTTAACTCACAGTGCCTCTAGACTCTTTAGTGACAAAATCACTTTATAGGGTATTTAAGGTATTAGCAGTGCAACCCTGTGTTAAATTCGGTCCTGTGTCAATTTTTCCATACGTCACACCACCGTACAGGAATACATTCTTTATCATTGTGTACCAGCCCAATACTGATGGTACTTACCTTGCTCTGTGTTCCATGTTTAATGTCTTTATAAATATACTACATTTCTTTTGAATTGTAGTGTAATCATGGTCAGGAGACAAAAAGATGTCATAGTAGGCGGGTGTTTCATCTCATTTCAGTTTGCTTTTTTAGACAGAGAGCAGATCTAAACTTCTGTCAATATAGCGACTGGATTAAATGAATCACGTTTTGTTGATTTAAACATTGGCAGTTTCCCATTCATATCAGCGAACACTGCATTGCCCTTAAGCATGCTATTCAGAGTATTTGTATCTGTATATTGTCAGAGCAAAGAAATTTATTTGTCATGTGTTCTTCTCAGTTGCAGGTTTTGCTGACCACCGAAATGTCTTTCCCTTCACCACTGGACAATTGATGTGGAGGAATCTCCCCATACACTTTATATTCAACAAGGTACTTGTATTGGTATTTGATTTCACTGATGAACTCTACTCCACATACTTACAAAGAGTAAACTCCATTAACTACAGCCGATGCTCTTGAGACGGTTAATCAACTGACCACGTTATATAGAATTACAGACATGATTTTATGGATTTATTTCTGTAGCATCTGTTCTTATAGTGATAATATTATATAACATCATGACAAAGCTCTAGTATATCTATTTAATATATTGTAGTAAGCTGTAATGGAATAAAAATACAGCATTTAATCATTTGAAATGTCTAAATTCACTGTATTTTGTGGTATAGGTTACAGTATAAAAAGGACAGTCCTTACCAATGTTTTGGCTGTGTGGTGTGGTGGGGTGGGGTGGGAAGGGGTGGTATTTGCATGTGTTCACAGAACGTCATTTTCTTTTTGCATCTTCACAGGTTTCGGGTTTTGGATATTGTATAGTTCATTTCTAGCAGAATCCTAGCTCGAAGTACCCTGAACTCTGGTCTATCAGCATTGCTCCAGATATTCTGAGTACGACTGCACTGCACTTTCGTAAGTCGCTCTGGATAAAATGCAATGAATGTGTATGTAAATTTTAAATTGATTTAATATTGGACATTATAGATTTGTGTTACATATGTGTGTCAATATTCCGTGTTATATATCAGGCCTAAGATTACTAGATCAATTTTATGACATGTTTTGAAACATGAAGTGTTTAGTTCAATGCTTTTTTTTCTGTTTCTGTGTGCGTCTCAGTCAGTTGCATGCAAATGTGTTGTATATTAGTCTTAAATTCTGTTAGTTTAGTCATTATGAAGGCTGATATGACTGTGTTTACTTGTTGGTTTGTTACTTTTCCTCATAACTATTACTAATAATAATGGTTAGATGATATGAATTTTTAGTAGGATTGAGGTTTGTGTAGTTAATTGAACTCAAATTTGAAAAATGTACTTAAAACAAGAAAGTTGCTAGTTAAGTTTACTTAAATTTTTAGGAAAATGATCCTAGGTACTGCGTAAACCTTACTTAAACTTACTTAAATTTGTAGAAATTGCCACAACAATATTCTTAACTAAAGTAGCTTTGACTCCAGTTTCCTTTTTCAATGTGGAAATGTGTACTGAAAGAAAATAACTTACTAACTTTGGTAAGTGCTTATGTTTATGTGGTTAAGTGGTTATGAAGTTCATGTTATCTTTAGCAATACTGCCACCTAATGGTCAGAGTAAGAAAAACCTCAGTCATTTGTGCTACATGGAAGGAACTACCTAATACTGAATCAATCGTTAGGGGGTTGAGTAAGATTATGCTGAATATGTTGCAAGGTGGTCAAAATGTTAAACTCTTACACACATTTCTTGGTGATAGTACTCACGAACATGTAGTCATGAACATTTGATAATGTTTTGTGATGTTTATTTTTTATTAAAGCATTTCTTTTAGTACATCTCTTCATCCTCTACATGTCTTTTTTTATATTTACACCACCTCAGTTAATACTCCTTACATTAGTTTAGAGCATCAACTTCATTAAGTAAAATAAGAAAAGGTAGAGGACAGTACAGTGGTACCTACAACGAAATGAAATACATTTTGAGGCAGATATTTTGATTAGTTTTTGGTCAGCCTCAATAGCCTTTGAATGTCAGGCTCTATGTTAATGGTCTCATAGTTTTTGCTGTATCTCTTGAAAGGCTCACCCTCTGGGCCAATCAGGAACTTCTCGAAGTTCCATGAGATGTCAGCTCTGCTGATGGGACTCCACACTAAGAACTTGGGGTCCTTAATAAGAGAGACTGGGTCATCATCGGGGTAGGGAAGTTTATCTTTCAGGTACGCGAAGACGGGATGAGTGTCAGTTCCATTCACGTCGCACTTCTCAAAAATGGTGAACGAAGGCTCAAACCCTTCACCTGGTCGTACGTGCTTCAAAGAGTTCAGGATCTCACCATTTTTGCAGTTTTCCTGGAGAAGGATAAGATGAAAGTGCATGTGGCATACCTTTAATTAGCTTTTAGAGTAATGTTTACAGGTATAGCAGGAACAATTCTGCGCCATGAATTATTTTTAAAGGCATAAAGATAGGCATCAAAGGTACAAAGGATGCAGTCTTGATGGTACTGTTATAAAAGAACATTATTTCTAAGAGTGTATGTAGAAATATTTTACCAAATCCTTTTACCAGCATTATACAATGGCATCAGTGGTAGGTAGCATTAACACAATGTCTGCCATGATTCACAGCATGACTATTTGCATTCATGAAATTTTTGGTCCCATGCCTAATTTGATCCAGTCAATCAGAACAGGTTTCCATTCTTCATTAGAGCTAGTTTATTGGAGTTGGGTTGACGTTGCTGGCTCTCCAGTGACAAGAGTGCTGTATGGTTTAAAGCATAGTACACCTGTCTAGTAACACTAATCCAACATATCAAAAACAATTCTAAGAATATAGTGATTTGCTTGTCCCACTAACCTGGTAGCCAAACTGATTACAGGGGAAGGCCAGGACCACCAGCCGATGCGGGTACCTGCGCTGGAGCTGGTTGAGCTGGCTGTAGTCCCGGGTGGTGGTGCCTCATAGTGATGCCACGTTCTCAATAAGTACCACCCGGCCTCGGTAGACGTTAAAATCGACAGATTCCCCTTCCAGCGTTGTAGCACGCAGGTCATAAAACGTCTTGGCTATGAAAGTCATGGTCCGTGTTTGGTGTCCTCTTGGTGCGTGTCTGCTTCCTAACTGGCATGCAAGTCATCCTGGTTGCCTGGCTTCGGCTATAAAGCTTGGGTGTCAAATGACTTTGGAGGAAAGTTGATATGCAAGTGATACATAATACATCAATGTGGTGAAAAGACCAAAGTGGGCCATCTCAGGTTTTAATCTATAAACTTGCACCTGTTTTTATACAAATTCAGATAGTCCTGTCTATGGAATAAGTTAGAAAAGACAATTCCGGCCTGGAACAACAAACAAGAAGGAAAGATTGTATAAGATATACCAGGAATCAACTACAACGCAACAAGCAATTTAACAGGCACTCTCTAGACAGACGTATCGGTTGTTCTATTTACATGCAGAGTGAAATGCTGTTATCTGTGAAAAAGGAAACTATAGAGTTTTTTTATGCAGCGAGATTGTATTAGACTCTCGGTGGCTTTAGAGACTGAATCTATGTCTGAGCCATTAAACATTCAGCAAGTCATTACCTACATTCTCACGACATTAAAAATGGATAACTGTTCAATCTAATTGCCATTAGTGGAGCTCGGTCCAAATTCTCATTCTGTTACGTGGAATCTGTAATTCAAAGGCACTCGTAATCTGCCAAAGAAAGAGCTAAGCTTTCTAAAACATATGAAAAGTCCAATCTCGTCTAATGCATGTCTGACAGTGAGATGGCCGTGGGTCAGCGTGGCCAATGATAATGTTCACAAAAAGGTCTTAATAGGATATGTTAGTGATTATGATCATTATACACATTTATTTTAGTGTTATGTATTTCATACATAGGTCTAGATCGCATACAAGTGAATGTATTTCTACAATAAACAGAGCTTCAGCAGACATACAGATTTAACAGCAAGTAAAATTCACTGCTCACACCAATTTTAATGCCAAAGCCAAATCTCCCTGTCTCTCTGTTTAACATGTATGCACCACAATGAGCTCAGTACACACCCTTTATCCATTGTGTGGTTAGTACAGGTGGAATGGAGCCTTTTTCCCACCTAGACTATGGTCAATTTAGTGCAATAGGAGTCAAAGGTAACGAAAGTCCTCAATCTCACAAGCTGAGCTCTAAATGGCAAAATAAGATCAGAGCAGCAATTTGATGCAATTTGATTTGAACAAATAAATGATTCATAGATGACTGCCCCCTAGTGAGAGACAACCAGAAGTGCAGAAGTGCAAATGTTTGTTGTTCATTCTTGCACTTAGGATGAAGCGGATTATACAGATGTAGTAAAGTATGAGATTATTAAGGACGATGTTAAAGTGCTAAATGGTATGTGGTATAACGGTATAGTCATTACTGCCCTGGGGACACTGGTAGCAGCTGAAGAACATGCTTGAACACTTCCCTAACATGAGCAGGTGGAATATTCAGGCTCCTGCTCCAGTTCAGTAGTGCTGAGATCATCGTTGTTGGATGACGGCACACTATCCAACTCCTTCCTGTTGGCTTCCAACACCAGCTCAGTCATCCGAGTGAATGCCTCGAGAAGCACAAAGAGTAATACTAACCCCAAGTCAATCCAATTATTATAATAAAATTGACATATCTCTGTTCCAACAAGCATTTGACAAAGTTAGACATCGGAATCATCGAGCAACTCACCTGACTGACGTTGTAGTTGGTAAAGGCACTTGTCTCCAAGAAATCCATACCGTAAGACTTTGCAAGCTTATTGAAAGAAAGCAGTGTGTGACGTTTAGTACAAGACAAGCAGAATTTCATCCTTCCACAAAAATGCATTTGTCTTCCTTTAACAGCAAGAGCCCGAATCTGACTTGTAAACCCCTTTAGTAGTCATGATTAATGTTTATCAGTTAACGCCTGCTGCATGATCACCTTGCAAATAAGAAAAAGCACTTTTACCCCACAGCCTGCAAATATTATTAATACAACAATTTTTTCATGTTTTATATATTCATTTAGCTTCAGAAAGCCCCTTATCCTGGTCAAGGAGGTGGTGGATGTGGAACTTATCACAGAGGCAATGGATGGGATGCCACACACACTGACACTCCCAAACACACCTAGTGTCAATTTGGCATAGTCTTTGGGAAATAGAAGGAAACTGGGGAACACTTAAGAAAATCTACATGGACATGTGTGAAATAGACAGTAACCGGAGTTCATGACCCAATCAGGTTCCCGGGAACTGTGTCACAGTGAAATCTATTCCAGCTGTAAAATGTAAAGGATACAGACCATATCACCAGCCAGGATACAGGTCAAAATCCAGCTCTTGGTCATATGGTATGATGTAACCAGTACCTTGTTCCCCTGCTCTGTGGTCACTTGTCTTCTATACTCTTCGTCACGTTTGTTCCCAATGAGAATCTTCTGCACTATGTGAGGTGCATGCTAGAGAAAAAAAATAAATAAGCTGATATTCAACTTGTTAGAACAGCTCAACATCTCAAACAGATTTCACTAAAGAACAGAATCTGAAGGAAAAGGTCTCACCTCATCAACGTCACTAATCCACTTCATTATATTTTGAAAAGAGAGGGAGCTGGTAACGTCGTATACAAGGAAAATACCCTGGGAAAATAAAGAAACACACTGAACTTTAAAACCACAGGCGGATTAGATTTAGACTAGATTAGAACAGATTTAGCTTTAGGTCTACTACACTATAGTATATTTAGTGTTGCTTTTACTCTTCTGGGGCAGAGCCACAGGCTAGTATACAATTCATACCTGTGCTCGTCTGTAGTATTGCTTAGTAATAGTTTGGTATCTCTCCTGTCCTGCCGTGTCCCTGTAGAAGATAGATACATATATAACTTACATATACCTTCATTTTCTTAAAAATTCTACATATGCATATTATAGACTATAACATCATCTCACCCACCATATCTGTATTCTCACTTTGATTCCCCTGACTTCTATTGTTTTCATTTTGAAATCCACTCCTAAAGAAAAATAAAGGATATATTTACATACACGACTGGATTAAACTAATAAAACAATGCCAAAAACGTAGTTTGCTTTTACTCCATACAAAGTATTACGTATAATATATTTTGAATATAATCTGAAGTGTCTATGCAAAATACACGGGCCTTGTCGGAGATCAACATCCATGACATACATGAAGTTTGCCAAAGACTGATGTGCAAAAATGTTTCAACCTCAGTTCCAACAAATGGGATGACCTGGAATCCCCCTAATGGGATGAACTGGAATGCCAACTGAGCACCCGACCTCCTTTTTCCAACATCAGTGCCTGAATGTGCACAAATCCCAGGAGCCATGGGATAAAGTGGAAATCCTTTCTAGAAGAATGGAGCTTATTATAACAGCGAAGGAAGGTACCAACTCTGTGTTAATGCTCATGGATTTGGAATGAGATGTTAAAACATGCATTCATGGTAATTATGGTCAGGTGTCTACATAGGTTTGTGCCATACAACATATATATGAGTCATATTTCCACAATGTGTACAATGTGGCTATTATGTTCTGGAGCAGGGCTGAATTCTCAGGCATCAGGAAAATATCAATTCAAATCAGTTGTATTTTATTTGTTTAGCACTTTTAACAATTGACATTGTCCTAAAGCAGCTTTACATAAATATGAAGTCTGGATTTTATATTGGTTTATATAAATTTGATCCCTGATGAATAAGCCAGAGGTAACAGCGGCAAGGAAAAACTCCCTGAGACGACAAGAGGAAGACATGTTGATAGGAACCAGACAAAATGACACCATTTCTCCTGGTTCTGAGTGCTCGTATCCGTGGATGGATGTAATCGTATTAACATGGTGGTGGTTTTATTTCGCTCAGAGCCTATATGTGGGACAAAATGAGCGGATTATACCTGGTGAAAATCCTGCTGGAAAATGTCTTAATCTGAACAACGTGCTGCTAAAACAGAGTCGGAACGTCTCGAAACTATGGAATATTTGTGCTTGTTGTGAAATTTGAAAGACTTTTCTGTTGTGTTAGTGTTTTAAATAACAAATTCTAGAATATAGATGTGTTCCAGAAACACTGAGTTTCCTGTTCCAGCAGTTCTTGTGTGTTTATAGGCATGAAAGAACAAGTTGCTTTACCCCATTATAACCAGTAGGGTCCAGTGCAGATCTAAATAACATTAAAACTTGATCTCAAATCGGGTTTTTTTTTTCAAAAAAAAAAAAGGGAAAAAAACCTGAGACAGTCGCAGTGGATATACGACTGTTATTTACATCTAGTTAACTAGTTTAATGCCTTAACACACAGAAATGCCTGATAATCATGTTAAGTTACATAAAGCCACCGGTTTCTCCGTGTAATTAAATACACAATTCTTACCAATAGTAGAAATGTGAGGTGAAAGGAACTCGTTATCGGTGAGCCGACACAATAAACAAGTCTTCCCCACACCGGAGTCTCCTAACAGCAGCAGTCTGAACAGGACGTCGTAGTGCTTGGCCATGGCGCTGAGTTCAGCTCCTCAATAACGCGTTTACAGCCCGAGTGCTCGTCGATTAGTGTATTCCTTCATATTTCCTGTAATTAAGCGAAGCCTCAGTCATCACCATCAGCCAAAATCATCAGTCAAAGCTCCTAAAAGTAGCCGAGAGGAAGGAAAAGATCCTGCCCTGTTTTTGACTAGTCTTCTGTCCTCAGCTTCAGAGCAGACATGAGGGCCGTCTGTCCGTACTGCAGCCCTCACTTTCATAATTTAATAATATCTCCTTTTATTCATTCATTTCTCAGGGCCAGACTCATATCATGTTCTTGTTAAACCCTGATAAAGTTTTACAGCTGCCTTAGACAAGATAAACTATGTTAAATTATATAAACATCTGTATTGTGGCGTCTAATATGTTTTTCTGATACACAGATAAGGACAAGGTTAGCCTTTGTCTTTTTGTCTTAGCTTACTCAAGCAAGTACAACTGACTTCTCTTGAGGAATGTGTTTAATTATATAAATGACCAAATGCCATAAGGTTGATATAACATTCTCCACATCTGCATTAAAATGTTCTGCATTGATAAAGATCACAATAATGAAATGTGAAGTGTACTAATCTGAATCCTACTGAAAAACCCATCCTAGATTTATCATCTCCAAACACGTCAAACTGGTAGACAATTGTTACTATTACCGTTTGGCGAATTATTTGCCTGGCATCCTTACTATAGTTTGCGGTCTGAACGTACCAGTTGGTAAAGACTGTCTACCAGTTTAACCAGTTCAGCCTGTGTTTTTGGATTTATACTGGACGTTAAGATTGACATGAGATCACTAGACATACGAGAGTAATTATCGACTCTGACTGGCTGTAAAATTTCTTTTAATTAACTTTCAGAAAATACAGTACAAATACATAATCTCTGCTTTTCAATACACTGTGTCCATCTGTCAATAAGCATTCATATAAAAATGCTTCAGGCTTAAATGCATCGCTGTCAGACATGAATATCCTTTTAGGGCTCTTAGGGCATCCTCTTAGGGCTTCTTTCAGGGTACCAAACAGGTGATAATCTGATGGGAAGATGCTTCTTGAACTGACATTCAAACCTGAACAGCAGTGACTGCGGAGACAGCGGCCTAGTACGAAAAGCATTGATAAGACAATGTGCCCCACAGAAGTTTTAGTATAACTGGAATGTGGACCATTTTTGACTCACCCTCCAGGGTTTTTCCAGGATAAACATTACTGATTTTATCTGTAGAACAGTCAAAAATACATGCACAGGCAGATATAATAACCTATATATTTTTTTTTGTCTTTCTGTATTACTTTGCTTAATTAATCTTGATATTAACATGATATTATTATAAATTTATATCATCTTGGTAATTTGAAAGCCAATTCAACATGGTAAACTCTTATCAAGCCATCATGTCCTTACACCATTTCTGGACCATTTTTACACTGTTGCAGGTCATATTATTCCACTGAAAGAGGCCACTGTCATTAAGGAATACTGTTCCCAAGGTTTCCCAGCAGAACCAGAGCAGCAGAACCAGAGCATCACACTGCCACCACCAGCTTGTCTTCTAGTGCATCCTGGTTCCATCTTTGCCCCAAGTAAGTGGCATGCATGCACCTGGCCATCCACGTGTTCTAACAGAAAATGTGATTCATCAAACCAGGCATCTTTATTGCATTGTTTCAAGGTCCAATTCTGATGCCTGTGTGTCCGTTGTAAGCACTTTTTTTTTTAACTGTGGACAGGGGTCAGCACTTCGGCTGGTCTACAGCTATGCAGCTCCATACAAGCTATAACGCACTGTGTTCTGACATCATAACATCATAGCTAGGATTAACATTTGCAGCGATTTGTGCCACTGTAGCTGTTCAGTGGAATTGGACAGGCTTTTAGTCTTCAACTTCCCACACATACCACTAATCCCTGGGCTCCTGTGACCCTGTTGTTGTTCACAGGTTGTCATTCCTTGGACCACTTCTGGTTGGTACTACCCACAGCATTCCAAAAACACCCTGCAAGACCAGCTGCTCTCACCTAGTTATCTAGTCATGACAATTTAGCCACACAGTTACTAATTCTTTCCAGCTTCTGGCACTTTGAGAACTAGCGTCACCTCCTGTGTAATGCTATATATCTCCACTGAACCTAATTAACACATTGCAAATCCATCAGCACTATTTGGGAAGACGCAGGATGTGAAGCCTTTGTCATAAAAATTAAGCTTTCTTTTGTATACAAATGTAAAAAATAAACTAGTCATGGTATCTCACATATATATTGTTGCTGCCAACTTAATAATTTCTGTTAAACTAAACATAAAAATTAACCTGACCCAACTGAAGACTTTTATAGCTGTTAATTCAATTCAATTCAATTCAATTTTATTTGTATAGCGCCTTTAACAATGAACATTGTCTCAAAGCAGCTTTA
>JAOVVF010000002.1:7706995-7720169 GCA_028565595.1 Duopalatinus emarginatus | reverse complement strand
AGAGAGAGAGGTTGAGCATTCCATGATGAGACTGTGTTTAACCTCTGCAGGATATACTGGACAGTATACATAAATACGAAAGTGCATTCAAGAAGAGCTTTTTTGATGATTTGGATACCAAATGTTTCCTTTATTTGTTTAGTTATGACATACACGTTTAAGCCGGGGTTCACTGCCAGTGACCAGACAGCATCTGAACAGCAGACATTATTATACTACTAACTCGTCCTACATCCCTGATAACGTATAAAGACACAATGTTGGAGGTGTATAAATTGTATGAACATTTATGAATGTTTTGGTGGTACAACACACCACCGAAAAGCAACCATCATCTAATGGCAAGCCTGTACACAGTCCACCCTCTTCAAAATAAACAACCTAACAGTTCTTTTAGGGATGCAATGAAAATCCGGCAACTGAAATTAGAAGTGAATAATTTCTACTGAACAATGATGTTTTTAATGGCGCCTCACGTGTCCCTCCTGTAGACGGAAACCAGAGTGGAGCTTTCACTCCTTATCTCCAGCATTAGAGCAGACTGCTGTAGAGTAACACACACTTTAACACCTCATTATACCACAGAGAGTGAAGTTTCGCACCTTTCCTGCACATATACACACACTATCTCTGTCAGTCTCACACACACCCTTTCTCTCGCTGCGCTTGCCCGCCTCCTCCTTAAAGAAACACAAACCCTGATTTTACATGGAGCATGGAGATAAAATGACACTGAGTAAACATGTCTTCTGTGTGGAGACATTTTACCTTGTCAGAGACTGACTAAAGGAGGACCGTTTTACACACGTTGTTCTGCTGGATTATTAAGAGGTGAACATATGTAAAGAATTTTTCACCTAAAATTAAAACATCACTTTATTATTAGTGATGTACAGAGATGATGTGTGTTATTCATTCAGCAGTCAGTTAGAGAGCTAACGATTTAAGAAACAAATAAAGGTGAAAATATTTATTTATATTACGTAATTATGGTCATATTTTCTTTTTAGTTTTAGAAATTATTATCGTTTTACTCATTTATTTTTATTTATATGCCATTTTGTTAGTATGTCTGCTGGGATGTTAAAAATGTTCCATGTTCAATAGATATTTTTTTCTTGAAAATAAAGTCAAAAACACATTTTGCCTATTTAATTTATACAATGGTGAAAAAAGTGGCAAAATGAATAAGACGTAAAAATCATGAAAAAAAAAACGTAGTCGGCCGAATGTTTCATTTTGTTTGGTTTCGGTCTTAAAATTGCCATCAGTTCGGTGCATCAGCAGTTTTTATCCCCTTAACCGAGAGATGATGTTTACATGTTTTACAACCAGACACACCCCTGGGGGTGGGGCATATGCTTTCTATGGCATTTAATTGGATGAGTTACAGGAAGACTAGGACAACTAATCAAAAATTTGGTTATACATTTAAATCACACACATATCTCCCAAATTATCCTGCAGACACAGAATTATCGACATGTCCACAAGACTAATGTGCAATGTAAGACAGAATTATAGAGGTGTCCAAATTCAGACTTGTCTGTAACCCCAGTCCCTCAAGTAGAGTCAGAATTAAAGGGCTAATGTAGACACCAGATCAGCCATGTTTACATGATCTATAACAGAGATCAGATCAGACTGATCAGACATAAACATGTAGATGTTATTTTTGTCTGTGCTAATACTTTTAAAGTGTTTTGATTGATTGATTTTTGAAGTTGGCTACTTTGTTGTACAAGGCTAGTCAGGCTAGTCAAAGTGATGATGAGGTGGAGGACACGTGGACATGTTTACTACAGTCCTGATGAGACTGGGAGGCATCAGGGATGTACTGGTGCTGAAGGCCACATAAGGAACATTAGCAGGAACATTAGCAGAGCTCATTAGTTAGCATAGAGGCTACATACCACTGGGAGAAATCTCGACGACTCTTCCTGTAATAAGAGAAGAGGAGTTAGGTGGGAATTGAGGAGTCACATCTCTGGACGTTAACCGCATTGATAAAACCAGTCACAACATTTAAACTGGGTCAGAAAACCAGGTGTAAAACAGCGCGAGCTAACCTACGTTAGCTAACCCGCTAGCGTTCGCTAAGCTAGCCAAACCGTCTGATTACATTTCCACCTCAACATACGGTTTAAACAGAGCAGGAGAAACACATGGACCTACATCACTGTCGACTTCGATGTCATCGTTATCACTCATCCTCTGAAATCGACCCTAATGCCACTAATACCCCGAGCAGACAGCACACAAACACCACAGCTCCACTGTGAGACAAGAGGGACACGAGCAGACGTGTACACGTGACTGAGAGGCGACCCCGCGTGCGCGCATGCGCCCTGACGCGAGGCATGCTGGGCTTTTGGGTTCTTAGTCTGAGTCCTATGGTGGTGTGAAAAATACATACACTGCAGTACCAGATGTTAGATTGTGTGTGTGTGTGTGTGTGTGTGTGTGTGTGTGTGTGTGTGTGTGTGTGTGTGTGTGTGTGTGTGTGTGTGTGTCAGTCAGTCAGTCACACAGCTCCAGAGATGGTTGTAGGTTTGAACCCCGTTCACTGAAATTTGGTATGTTCTCCACACGTCTGGTTTCCGTCTGGTTCTCCGGTTTCCTCCCACCTCCTGAAAAACACACACAATATGTGAACTGGATATGCTAAATTGCTCTTAGGTGTGTGTGTGTGTGTGTGTGTGTGTGTGTGTGTGTGTGTGTGTGTGTGTCACATAGCTCCAGGGATCTGTGGTTGTAGGTTTGATACCTGCTCACCAGAATTTGGTATGTTCTTCACACGTCTGGTTTCCGTCTGGTTCTCCGGTTTTCTCCTACCTCCTGAAAAACACACACGATATGTGAACTGGATATGCTAAATTGCTCTTAGGTGTGTGTGTGTGTGTGTGTGTGTGTATGTGTGTGGTGCAGGGGTTATTCCTGCCATGCACCCAGTCATTCTTGGGGTGGTGGGGAGCTCCAGACAATCCGTGGACAAGATGAATAATGATTAATGACTGACTAAAGTACCAGAACAATAATACTTTGTAGGTGCCCTTATAAATAGGTGCGGAACGCTCCACATTTCTGTTGTATTGTATCATTAGAGGTGTAGGATTTCTGTGTCCCACAGCACCTTGAATGGCATTCCAGATGTCTTCTGATAACAGTAAGATCTGGTGTGAATGGCAAAAACCCCTAAATTCAAACAAGTATGCCTCTAACATAATGTGGTATCTCTAGACGTGTGTGGTGGCGCATGTGTCTAGAGACCAGCCTTGTGATCAGAAGGTTCCAGGTTTGATTCTGGCACCAACAAGATGCGACCGAAGTCCCCTTAAGAAAGGCACCTCACCCCCTACTGTGCCATGGGTGTGGTTGCCCACCACTCTACGCATGTGTGTTCACAACTCCTGTAATGTGTGTGTTTCACTGCATATGGGGTTGCCTGATGCTCCGCGAACGTGTTGTATTCACTACCCCCTAGTCTGTGTGTGTTCACTAGTGTGTGTATGTTTTACTGCATGGATCGGTTAAAAGGTCTAATATCTCTGTGTGCAAGCACAGTGGTCATTGAGTCACTTCACTGTTGGAAGAGGTCAAACCCATCAGAATGAATGCAGGGCATGAATGGGTGTAAGAAAGGAGCATACACACATAGTCATACCAGGCGCCCCATGGAAAGCCAGCTAAACAAACCGCATACCATTATGGAGCCACCACCAATCTGTATGTGTCAGTTTTTCTGGTACTTCTGGTACAGTATAATACTGTGGTCATGACGTCGTATGAATGCATGTTGATGGGACCAGTACATCATGACCACAAGCTAAGAATAGGATGAGGAAATAATTAGCAAAAACATAAGTATAGCCTACATTAGTGAAAAGTAATTCATGGCCATAATTTATAGGGTGTGTGTGATTATTATGTCATGACCATGACCTAGTGTGGTGTGGAAATGAGATAACTATGTCACAGCCACAACTTAGTAAGGTGTTGGAACAAGATAACAAATGCTTTCATCAGTTCCTGTATGGCTGACACTCTACGCTTCCGTTCTGTAAAATATGCAAGAAGATACATGGTTTCAGTGTTGCGGAAATTAGACCTAGGCTTAGCCATCCACTCACTTACTCACTCACTCATGAATTCTACGACTGGGTCATGTGTGGAGGGCAGAGAAATACCCTGGACAGGTCACCAGTCCATTGCAGGGCACACACACACAGACACACAGACAAACATATTTACACACCTTATTCCTAATCCACCTGACTGGATGTCTTTAGGGCTGCTACTGAAAACCCACAAAAACACAAAGAGAACATCCGAACAGCAAAGTTCACCTGGCCAGGGATTCGAACCCAGGGCCTTGACAGCGCAACCCACTGCACCACCATGCCACCCGTTTAGATGGAAGCACAGGTATTCACTGCCTGTCGTACCTCCACTGGTGCCAGTTGGCCAGCTGTTGGGTCGCTGACTGAAAGCCGGCCTTTATAGATGTTTCTCCCTTTTAATCCCAGAACATCTCTTGATGAGGAAAGGGATGTTCGCTAACGTCCTTGGTTTCTGCACATAGGGTCTCTTCTTCTGAGCCACCGCCAAAAGCTCCTGTTCTCTACATTTACTTGTTCTTTTGTTCACTTCTCTAAGTGTCTTCTTTTGCTTTGACCCAGTGACCCAAAGGTTTACAGTAGCTGCTGTGTGGATATTCTAACAAAGACTCTGCATCCAACTTCAACATGGTAGGTAAGTGCTTTCCACCCTGTTTCTGTACACACTCCTGCCAGCTCGCTGTATTTCTCGGTTTTCCTCTTGAAAACAGTCTCTGCCATTTTTTCCCACGGTATTGTGAGTTATTGTATGATTACTGTCCTGGCAGAGATGGACCGCTGGACAATGACTGGCCTTAGGGAAGTTGTGGTTACCTTATATAGAAACATAAGCTATTTCTGGAGCTTTTGGTCAGTATTGCCCCTGGATCAGTGCTGATTTGTAACCGGTAAAAAGTCCTGTGTGTTGGGGTTTAGGGCATCACAGAGACTGCAGTTGTATTGATTATTGTATTTGTATATCTAATATTTATAACTATATGGAACAAGATATGGAGTGTGTGTGTGAATGTGTGTGTGTGTGAGAGGGAGAGAGAGTGTGTTTGTGTGTGTGTGTGTGCTACACGGCTCCACAGTTCTGGGGTTATGTGTTCAATCCTTGCTCCGGTCTCTGTCTGTGAGTTTGGTGTGTTCTCACTGTGTCCCTGTGGTTTTTCACTGGGTGTTCCGGTTCCACACACATGGTAGGTGAATTGGATGTGCTAAGTTGCCCCTAGGTGTGAGTGTGTGAATGAACCTGCCCGAAGTGCCCTGTCCGTGTTTTTTTCTGCCTTGTGCACAGTGATTCCGGGTGATAATGACTGATTGACTGTCTTTTGTCATATGAAAGATATTTTTAATAAAATATTTTTATTCTGGCTGTCTAACACATCATGCAACAGATTACAGTCAGCTGATACACATCAGGTTTCAGATAAGGAACTGATGTTAGTAAAATGATAGAATTTAACTGTGATTTGTTCCCTATCAGGCTGCATTCACAAACAACTTGACTCAGAGAAATCGGACCCCTGCATGGACCCCTGACATTCCAGCCAGGGTTATGAATGAACTGCTCCACTGCCATCTGCTTCTCTGGCCCAGAAATCACTGCATATACAGGACTGTGTAAAAGGCACAAGTTTTTACAGTTTGAAAGAAAAACACCACAATGAGCAGCAAACAGTAATAAAATTAATAAAGTCAGGATTAGGTGTGAGTACATTTTGCTTTTGTGTTCGGATGATACAGTTTTATTAGAGAATTAGATGATCAGTTTTATTTGAGTGTCTTGGAGAATCTGCAACAGTTTAATTATTATTATTATTATTATTATTATTATTATTATTATTATCATCATCATCATTTTTGGAAATTTAAAGTGTTTTTGTACTGACTCAATAATGCAGAATTCGGAAAACAATTTTACTAAACACAAAATAAAGTGCCTAGGACTTTTGCATAGCACTGTATATAAGTGGGTAATCTTCCTCCTCTAATGGCATGGATCAGAAGCATATACGATTCAGATGGCAGATTCTGGGCTGCCAGCTGGCCTTCTCCCATCAGGATGGCCTAAATATGGCTCTTGATGGTAGCTTGGCCTGCAGCTTGCCTGTCCACCAGTATGTTCAGAATATGTACAAAGATGCCAAATTATAGTTATAGGAACACTCATGTGAGTTTGGGGTTTTGCAATTCCCACCGAAGTCACCAGATCTTAACTTTATCAAACACATCTGGGACACTATGTGTTGTGGAACTCAGAAATCCTCCATCTCAGAATACACCAGAATTGTGGACTGTTCTGCAGTAAGAATGGGGTTCATTGCCTACAGTATATTTCTGCAAGCTTGTGTAGTCCACAGCCCCCTGGGGGACCTACTAAGCATCAGACTGTTGTAACTTTTTTTGGTTCTGGCACAGTGTAAAGTAAGTGTAAACCTATATACACAAGTTAAAGTGAATTAGTGCATTACTCCGGGAGGTATCGTGCATATTCAGATTTGGAACTATGACGGTACAGAGTAGCTGTGATCAACAGAGCACCCACAGCTGTTCAGTGGTGCAGTGCAATATTATTATGAGTAGCATCATTGACATAAGCAGAATGCAACACCAGGAGGTGAGAGAGGATGTGGGACTGCTGCACACTCAGCGTGTTGGTTCTGTCCAGGTGGCTGCCCACTAGCCCCATACAGGGCAAGACATGACTAAGGTGCCCTCGAGCAAGGCATCTAACTTCCCCAACAGCTCCCCGCGAGCCGTAAATTGGGGCTGCCTCCGTTCCGATCATGTGTGCCCTATATTGTTCACTGGTGTGTGTGTTTTACTGCACAGATGGGTCTGGTCCACAGAAGATCATCCAGGTGCCAGATACCACAGCACAGTTGACATGATTGCATCATGCAATTACCACCGATTTTTCAGGTGCACTCATGCTGCAAAATCTCCACATCCAAAAGGTGTTCTATTGGATTCGGTGTGACTGGGAAGGCAGCTGAAGAACACTGAACTGTCAACTGTTATGTTCATGAAACCAGCCAAGAACAAGACTCAGAGGCTATCACTGGCACAGACTGACTCAACCCAACCCACCAGGAACCAACATCTATGCCACAGTTAAAATCACAGATCACAGTCTGATGGTTGATGTGAACATTAACTGTAGCTGTTAACCTGTATGTGAATATGTTATGTTACCTGTGCATCAACTGCCAGATGATTGGCTGATTGGATAACTGCGTAAATGATCAGGTGTACAGGGGTTTCTACTGGAGTCAATGGTGAGTTTATATAACTTTGCATTTTGTATATTACTTGGAATTATAAAGGTTGCTATTCATATATTGTTATTTGTTGTATATTGACTGGTGTGCATTAATAATTAATAATTAATGGGACTACAGTTTATGAGGTTTGTAAAAAGTAATATAAGGTACACTTTCACATGTCATGCAAACAAATCAAAACCACATCTAACTACAGTGTATCATCTATTTCTCCCTAATTCCCAAAGCATCCCCAAACCCTGCAGTACAGGAACTGTATTTAGTACTACAACACCCAGTGACATTGTACAATTCAGTAAACACAACACAAAAATGAGCCCTCACTTATTACCACTTATTACCAAATTGTGGTTCTACAGTCACAAGACTATAAACAGACTAGAAACAGATGATCAGATCAGCCTTCTCAACTATTGAGCTGCCTAAACAGACAGTTTGTTCGTATGTTGAAAAAAAAACCAGCACTGGGAAAACTGCTTTATTATAATGCTTGTTACAAATCCTGCTGAGATTTCCTGCTGGTTGCATCTGTCCAAAGATCCTTGTATCAGAACCGATCAGGCTTTTGAGATGTTTTCTAGTTCTTTAGTCCTACCAGTGATTTGCAACTTGAGGTAAATCCTCTGTATTTACATTCATGAAGAATGTCTCTTAATTCTAGACTTGAACAATCAAACTTACCCCCTACAGAGTGTCTCTAACATGGCTAGGTTTTGTGTAGTGGTTTTTCTTCACCAAGGAAAGAATTGTGCATTGACACCTCATTAGAAGACATATGAATGGTTCCCATGAACAACTACCAAATGCAAATTCAACACTTGGAGTCAACTCCAGACCTTTTATTTTCTTCATTTGTCGTAAAATAATGAGAAGGAGCACCCGCTAAGACAAAAGAACAGAATAATGAAAAGACAGGAACAGGTCAGTGTGGCAAGAATCAGGGAGCTTGCTAGACATAAAGCTCTAGTGGGGCAGAGACCCTTCATGATGCAAATAACACACAGTTTTTTTCTGTGGATAAACTGTTCTATACTATGTTTACCCTGCTAATACTGCCAGTCCCACACTGCTGCTGCTGAAACAACTACTGGTAAATATATTAATGGATGACATAGAGATGTTAATCATTATAATATATTTATTTCAATAAAATTCTGAAGATTCTGAACATGTTTTAGGTATAAACTTATAATTAAAGTAACAACAAATTTATTAAAAGTCATTAAATCATGGCAGATATCTTATGACCAACACAGTCCAAACAGAATTGGTTCATTTTTTATAAGAATTTAACTCCATCTAGTTTTCATTTTTGTAAATCACTTGACTCTGATACTTACAAAGTCTTCTTTCTCAATAAGACCACACAATAGTGAAGACAGCGAGATTGTCATGTTAGCGTTCCTCAGTCATGATTCTTGTTTCACAAGCTGATACATGGATTGTTGTGGACATGCACACTGCTGTGCACAGCCAGTGATATATGCATCGTGGTATATGGACCTCAGCATGTATTTTGGAAATGATAACTGCTTTGCTTTGATAAAGTAGTATTAATTTGTCCAGTGACCATATGTGCTTGATACTACACATTTTAAACAGTGGCCACTGTGTGCAGGAATGGTGTTGTGTGGGTGTGTACTGTTGTAGTATGCCATAGCTATTTGTGTGTGTTTGAAGACGGGTGCGTTTGAAGATGTGTGTTTGAAGCTGTAAGCCTACACACTGCAGTGTTGAACTCGAGGGCGAGCATTTCTGGCCTTGTTGCAGTGAAATGTTTCAATACATTGGAGTAAACAAACATTCATATAAAATAAAAAATTATCCCTTGCCTTCCTAAAAAGCATGAATTCCATTCTCCATTGAAGTGCCAGATAAACTGGTTCAACAGTCTAATACTTGATAGGTCCCCTATAGGGCATGGACTCCACAAGTTTGTGATAAAATTTTGTAGGCAATAAACACCATACTTCCTGCAGAACGGTCCACAATTCTGTTGTATTCTGAACTGTAGGATTTCTGTGTTCCACTGTTCCAATTGGTGACAATGAGAATGGCAAAACACCAAACTCATACAAGTGTTCCTCTAACCATAATTTTGTGTCTCTAGACATAATGTTACATAACATTTACATGTACATGAGTTACATAACCATAACTATATAAATCCCAATCCACTGTGCTTGGAATGCTCTTAGGTTGTGGGTAAAGTGCCTTCAGGGTGGTCATTATGGAAATCTGAAAAAAGTTAAGTATATCTTTATCTGGGATACAAGATGTTCTTTGAGTCCTGTATCAGTCCCAGTCCACCAGGTAATACATGACATTACTCCACAGCTTGGTGTTGAAAAGCATCTTCACTGTATAGGTTTCACTGCAGGTCCTCATTCTTCTGCTGGCCTGCTTGATTCCTTCTATGATTCCCAATGTATAGGAACTCCAAAACTTGACTTAGGATCTGTGTCACTGTTATCATCGGGTTGATTAAAGATTTTGGACAGAACATCTTCCTTAGTGTTGTTTGAGATAGTAGTAGCAGTTTGAGGGTAGTAGAAGAAAATAAGAAAATGGCTTCATGTGTGTCATTGGCCACCTTCACATATTCAAGGTTCTTGTGGATACCCATTTCTGGTGATCATCTACCTCCATCTAGCCAGTACTTACATTCCCTTAATGCTTACATCCCGGCCAGTATAAGAAAGCATATTAGTAGAATTTTGCTGGGTTATTTGATCTTTGCAAGAGATTTTACCCGTATAACACTCAGATGTGTCCACCTCCACTATGAACTGGAGTTCTGGATTAGGGTGATGCAAAAGAGGTGTGGCCATGAATCCTTTAAGGGCGTCAAATGTTTCTAGGGACTCCTATTCAGCCACTTGAGTTTGCCCTTGAAGAGAGACATAAGTGTAGATGCCACAGTACTAAAACCTCCAATAGGAATTGGTCGCATTTCCTTTATCTGTCTGCGGCCAGTAGGTGATTATCTCAACTCCTCTCAGTCATAGTATAGCCTAATCACTAATGTCTAGTGGAATTCATTCATTCATTGTGTTTGACGTAACTGTTGATCAAGGAGCCACTTCAGAATGGCAAGTACCTGGGCGATGCATTCTGTCCATGTACTGAAATATCTTTGTTATGACCCAGAAGTGGAGCTTGTACAAGGCCATAGGGCATTACCAAGTACTCATAGTATCCTTCTGTTTGTCACAAAAGTGTCTTAACCCTCTCTAATGTGAATAGGCACAACATTTTTTGCACCTCTTTCCTGTTTGGATGGCAGATCGTACTAGTGGTAGAGAGGGTAGAGGTGATATTTCACATTGACAGATAGAGGGAACATTGAGGGAAGGCTACATCCCTGAGCCAGCTCTGTGATGTAGACCGTAATGGCTTTGGTTTCAGGGAGTGACAGTGGATACACATGGCTCCTAGGAGTAGTCGTGCTAGCCAAAATTTGCTGGAGCCATTCCAGGATCTTTGTGACGGTAATTTGGATGCCTTACTAAAAACATCCTTTAGGTCACTGAATGGTGCAGGGATCATTGCTTCACACTGGGTCTCAGGATTCTCTATGTGGGGAGGGTGACAGGGGAGAGACATACGATGTTCACAGCAGGAGAAATCCCAGGAAATCAGTTCACCTCTTTTCCAAGAAATAACTCCAAGTGGAGTGACATCTAACAGTTGTATCTAATGAGCTTGAATCAGGTTATCAGTGTGAATAGAGAGTTGGCTAAACTGGTTTTGTCATCCTCTCAGTATCTCACATTAAAATGTGGGGTTGAAGCCTTGACAGAATATGATCTGCAGAGCTGATTTCTTCCAAACCCGCGTGTAGGCATTTGGTTAAGGAATCACTCTTGTGAGTGAAAGCTCCCTGGTTTAATCCCCACATGAATAAGACACACTTAAAGTGGCACCTAACCCCCAGCTGATCCTTAGGTGCTGTGGACTGAGGCAAGTGTTTTCACTGCCCTATAGTATGTGTGCTTCACTGCACGAATTGGTTGCTTGGGGAGGTCTAATTCTTCTGTATGTACAGGCACAGTGGTCAATAAGTCACTTTACTTCACTTAAAAATCTCCTTTTCTTGTTTCAGCATCAGGGTTTGTTCTCTGTGATATTTCCCAGAGGGATTAAAAACTACACAGAAACTATTTAAAGTTTGTGTAAGTTTGATTTAGTAGGGTTGGGTTCAATGTAGCTCGACCAGTGAGACGAGTCAGCAATTGCCGTATTTTGTTTTGTCGTATTTGTTGTCTGATGTGTAGAAAAATACAGGCGATGAGTAAAGTACTTTGCATGTGGAAATCATTGCAGTTTCCTGGTGATTCATCGTATTTTTCAGGAAGTGCAATGGGTAAATGCTGTGGTGACACTACCAGAAGTGGGAGTGTTACCTATTTGAACAGTAGTAGTATGTAGACTCGCTGGTTGCTTTTACTAGACTGGAGGGGTTCTATCATAATACCGGCTTTTATTTATGCTCGTCTAGGAGATGATCTTGCAAAGTGTAGTGGAAAAAAGGGGTTCAAACCATATAGGTTGCAGAATTCAAACATCTTATAGATTTGCAAAGGTCACTTTTTTTTTAAGTGTCACTACATTCAGTCAAAGTAAAGTACAAATACTGATCAGTTGCATTATGAATGGCAGACCACCACCTCAAGCTAAACCCAAGCAAGATGGAGCTGTGTTACATCCTGGGAGATGCTGGTCCTCATTGTGATCTCCTTTCAGAACATTCTGATCACTCCATCTACAGAAGCACATAGCCTTGAAGTAAGTGTTGACGACCAGATTTACTTCATGGCATGACTTCTTCTTTACAACATTCAAGGAATGGTAGCCCACTTAGGTACTTATTAAGTCTCTTGTCATCTCAAGACTAGACTACTGCAGCCCCCTCCTGGCTGGCTCTCCCATGCACACCATCAGGCATCTATAACTGATCCAGAATGCAGCAGTTTGACTGCCTTCCTTCTAAAGTTTAGCCTGCCTACCCTTCATTTGCTTCCTGTAGCTGCCTACAGCAGATATAAAACCCTGACACTGGCCTACAAAGTTAAAAAGATGAATACCCATAGCTCATCATGCTTCATGTATGGCTCGACTTGACCCACCATCATCCAGGACATATCGGAGGCAAACATCCAGACTTTTTCTGTTCTGGAACAAACTGTGCCCATATAGTAGAATCACTTGATGTCTTTAAACGCAGACTAAGTACCTCCCTTTTTCAAAACACTTAATTCAGCACTAATGTTGCACCTATTAAAGCTCTTACTGCACTAATAATACTGCTATTGTTTTACTGTCCTGTTCTTCTCCACAGGTTTTGTATAGTTTAGACATACCTTCAGGTTCTAGGAATGATTTTGCTTGTAATCTGTGTTGTTTGGTTCATTTCTGGCAGTCTACCAGTTTCAGATATTGTGAGTTAATGACTCACTGGATAAGAGCATCTGATAAATGTCATAAATGTATATAGAGATGTGTGAGCATCACTGATGTACATATAAAACTCAAAATACACTATCTTGTTTATTTGAAATTATTCTAGTACAAATTTGTTGTCAATAAGTGCAAAATGTTTGTGAGGAAACCAAAAATGTTCATTGTTAAAGACTGAAGTGAAAATGACTGTGACATGAACTATATAGGATGCATATACCACCTCTTTTGTATAAACATCTGTTCTCAAACTATTTCAGTATGGGGCCCTTTATAAATGGTAGGTGACCCCCCTCCCCCATCCACATCCACCTCCACACCCCCCCC
>JAOVVF010000002.1:7631157-7644161 GCA_028565595.1 Duopalatinus emarginatus | reverse complement strand
TATACCTTATTATATAAAACTTGACATATCATATACACCTTATTATATAAAACTTATTATGTATCATATATACCTTACTATATAAAATTTATTATATATCATATGCAGCTTATTTATTCGTCAACAGATTAAACTCAAATTAAACACTGCAGCCACGTGTTGCCACGTAATAAACTTGGGTTTGTCACTGCTGAGGCCACCAAACAACGCAGTCTTCCTCGCCTCGACCTCCGACAACTTCTACTTCGCATTCACCACATTTTCTCTTCTTTGCATTGCGTCCGTCTATTATCCCGCTCAGAATGAATGGTCAAACCGACATTTACAGATTTATGAATGATACACATGGACCTTTTATGGGTAAATGTGGGCGGTACGGAGACGGAAGACGAGGCTGGTTCACCTGCGCACATTTTAAACTAGACTGTGATTTATAAAGCGGAAACAGCGTGCAGGTGTGCGGACGCATGGTTTTATAAATCTGAATTTGTAACTATCACAGGCGATGCAAAGTACCCTACTACTCAGTAGGGTAAATGAGGTAGCAGAAAGAGCAGTTTTAATGCTGTAATCAGGCCTCAGGGGGGGCACACACACACACACACACACACACACACACACACACAGGCGTAGCCAAAGTCTCCTGATCTCATGGCGTATTACATAAAAGGTGTTTGGTCTTATAAAGATTTATTAATACGGTGAGACATTTTTAATATTGAAGTTTGAATGTGTGTGTGTGTGTGTGTGTGTGTGTGTGTGTGTAGGTAAAATGGGATCTCTGTGGGCTAACACAGGCCTGTATGACGCCACCAAATATCTATTCATTGATCCGGATTACGGCATAAACATAAAGGATTATTATAAACATGCTGACAACGTTGAGAAGGTGAGTGTGTGTTTTATTAAGAGTTATAAGATAAAACTTCATTTTAGTATTATTATTATACCGTGAAATGAACCACTTTATGCACATCTAATGACATGTAAACGTAACACAGACAAGGACACAGTACTGTAACTGAATGTAAATGCTTATCCTGTGTGTGTGTGTGTGTGTGTGTGTGTGTGTGTGTGTGTGTGTGTGTTTCAATGCAGAATGCCTTCAGTATATTTTTTACACAACTGTGTACACAAGATTAGAAATAAATTAAAATTCAATTTACATATATATTTGTACCAGACTCCACTAAAACCCCTAACTGTACTGCATTTGCATTTTGAGAATCAAACCTCAGAAATCACCTGTGCCCTCTGAACTGTGTCAGTAATCACCTCTGCCATCTATACTGTCAATATAATCGCCTGTGTCCTCTTAATTGTCAATATCATTGCCTCTACTCTCTATACTGTGTCAATATCACGTATCACATGTGCCCCTGAACGGTGTATCATCACTTCTGCCCCTATAATGTTTCAATTTTATCACCCATGTCCTCTGAACTATGTCAAGATCCTTACTTCTGCCCTCTGAACTGTGTCAATATCATCACCTTTGCCCTCTATAATGTGTCTTTTTCATCACCTCTGCCCTCTATACTTTTAATTTTATCACTTATGGCCTCTGAACTATGTCATTAGCACCCCTGCTCTCTATATTGTGCCAATGGCTGTGTCCGAAATGGCATACTCCCATACTAGTTAGTGTGCAAATCTAGTATGCGATACGATGTAATGCATCCGAATACCTAGTATGTAACAGGTAGTATGTGAAATGTTCCCGGATGTCCTACTAGGTTTTCTAGTATGCTCTGCCAGCACACTATCTGAGCCTAACATATCCCATAATGCACTGCGAGTGAACTGAGAGCCCATTTTATTTGTAAATGAGACAGAGAGAGTTCATCATTATCAGTGTAGGCTGAGCTGAGGAACATTTTTAATTACAAACTAAATTCAAAGTAATTAAACTAAATAATTGTGTGGGAACTTAACTGGTGTGAAATCTTGGGTCAAAGGTTGTTGGTAAGATGGCGGATCGAGTGCGTCCGAGGTGGTGTGCACGCTACACGCTCCTGTACTAGAATTGTATACTAGATTAGCGGTTAAATAGTATATACTCACTCCAAACTAGTAGGTAGTATTCAATGTATGCCATTTCGGACGCAGCCAATATCATCACCTGTGCCCTCGGAACTGTGTCAGTATCACCTCTGACCTCTATACTGTGTCAATATTATCACTAGAGCCCTTTAAACTATGTCAATATCATCACCTCTGCCCTCTATATTGTGTCAATATCATCACATGTGCCCTCTGAACTGTGTCAATATCACATGTGCCCTCTGAACTATGCCAATATAATAACCTGTGCTCTCTATCTTGCCAATATAATCACCGTTGCACGCTATACTGGGTCAATATCATCACCCACACCCTCTGAACTGTCAAAATAATCACCTGTGCCCTCTATACTGCCAAAATAATCTCCTCTGCTCTCTATACTGTGTCAATATTATCACCTGTGTCCTCTATACTGTCAATATCATCACCCACACCCCCTGAACTGTCAATATAATCACCTGTGCCCTCTATACTGCCAAAATAATCACCTCTGCCCTCTATACTGTGTCAATATCATCACCCTTTCCTCTTTGAACTGTGTCAATATAATCACCTGCACCCTCTGAACTGTCAATATCATCACTGAATATCATGTCAAAGAATATTGCTAGGTTTTGTTTAGAAGTCAATTCTTGATAGTGAGACCCATGACGGTTCTGTTATCAGCTATCTTGATGATGTGGTTGTGCGCTGCTGCAGAATCATGAATCTGCAGAGTAAACAGCAGTGGGCTGAGCACACAGCCCTGCGGCCCTAGTGCTCAGCATTATGGTGCTGGAGATTTTACGTCCGTTCTGGACTGCCTGAGGTCTCAGAGTCAGGAAGTCCAGAAGCTTTACGTTCAGGTCCTGTAGGTTTATGATCAGGTGGTAAAGAATAGTCTGAAAATAGCTGAACGGAAGTCAGTAAACACTATTCGAACATGCATGTTTGTTTTTGGTCAGGTGGGTGACTGGCTATGACATTGTCTGCTGAGCATTTAGGATGATGCACAAACAGCAGGGCATCTAGTAATGGAGGAAAGCAGGGTCTTAATTACGTCTTGACAAGCTTCCTGAAGCACAGCAGGATGTAGTCGTTGAGGTAGGACACTGAAGGCTTCTTTGGGATGATGGTGGATGCCTTGAAGGATGTTTGGATGAACGTTGGAAGTTTAATGTTATGTGGATCAATGTAGTTTTGATAGTCTTTGTTTGAGTGGTGTAGAATAAATCTAATGGTATAGGCGAAGTATTACAGACTTGGTTATCTGTGTATGGTACAAGTTTTAGCCTGAAAGCAGAAGAGTAATAGACTGCTTTGTTTCTTTATGTAGTTGAGCACAAAGGGTGCAGAGAGATGGGATGATGGGTCGCAAGTGCTCGAGAGACAGAGAGAGAGAGGGGGGAGAGAGAGAGAGAGAGAGAGAGAGAGAGAGAAAAGGGGTGGTGGAGAGGGGGGAGTGGCAGACGGACAGAGTGAGACAAGCAGAAAGTATGTGCGTGTGTGTGCGAGTAAGTGGGCTGTTGCTATAAAATTTGCAAACAGGGGCGCTCTCTGCGTTCGCTGGAGATCAGGCTTTTTTCATTTGTAATCAAGGCATGCTTGCACACTCCACTCACTTCTCTGTGCCTCCTCGGCTGCCTTGTGTCTGGAAGCAATCCAGCTTTCGTCGCTGACATGGACCGATCTGTGAGTGGCTTTAACTCTCTATCTCTGCTCTGATTCTCGCTCTGTCTCACACTGTCTCCCTACCTCACTCCTGTGCTCCCTCAGTATCTGTCTGTCATTAAGCTCGCACTGTCATCTGCATCCTTCTGTCCCTTTCCCTCATGCATTTCCCTGATTTACCTCTATACTGTCCGGGTATAGCTGATTGCCGGGACCGAGGCCTCTGTTTTTAGGCATGGACGCTGCTGTCAGCTGATCATCTGAGCTAATATGTGTGGGTATTTTCAGTCCAGGCTGGGGGTGGGGAAGTGCATGCTGAGATTATTATGGTCTCTGTTTCCTTTTGCGAGCCAGTGACTCATTTGGGCAATGCGAGGGAGACATTCTCTCCTTCTGTTGTGTGTGTGTGTGTGTGTGCGTGTCTGTGTGCATGCTTGTTGTGTTTGCGTACCCTGACAACCACAGCTCGAGTTTCCTCGGCCTGCAAGACCTCCATGTCCCAGTCTTACTCTGTATGACGTAAGACCCTGTCTCTCGGCTTGTCTGCGTAATCAAGATGTTTACTCGTCTGATGTCTTTAGATAAGATTCATCAGTTGGACACAGCGCAGACCTTTCTCCTATAGGTTTGCTGACACTGTTTTTTAAGACGCTGTGTAATGTGCTTACTAAACAGTTAGTTTCTTTCTGTGTGCGAAGACAACTGAGAATGTAGGGAATCCTAACTAAGTTAGCACTTGATTTGCTGTGCATAGCAGGAATTTCTGGGGAATTTTTGTTATTTTGCAAACCATTCTGAATCTGGACTGAAACTGACTGAACATATAAAAGCTTTTATTGCTATCAGATTGCTATTTTTTCCACAGAGGTGGTCCTCACCGTTTGCATGCACTGGCCAGCGCCAGTCTTCTGACTCATCATTTTGCTTTAAATGGATGTCACATGGACGAGGGAAGGTTATTCTTTTGTCATGCCTGACATGACGTCGCTTGATCAGCAGCTATCTTCTCTCTTGTATTGTTGACAGAGAGGCTGCCAATCAGGAGCGAATGTGTTTACCCCCTTACTGTCAGTTGCCAAACATTTTCCTTTCGGTAATAAATTTGCTTCGATGTGTATAGTTATAGCAGAGGTCTCATTTATAAATGTGTGCACAGAAGTCGGAGAATTTGCGTTTCACATGAACAGCTGTACTCGGTGGACAGTGATAAATCCTACACACTCTAAATCGCATCTGCTTGTGCAAGGCCACAGTCATTTACATACAAAAACCTCCCCGAATTGCCATATATGGTAAACAGTGACTCTTTCAAAAAGGTGATTTTTTTTTTTTTTTTAGCCAGTGTGTGAAAACTGCTGCCCCAGTTACATTTGGAAAACCTGCAATGATGGGAAGATCAATCCCTCGTTACTGGCTTTTTTTTCCACTGCTGTATTCAGAACTGTTTGTGTGTAAAAGACATGTCATTATTCAGCGTATGGATGGTTGTAAAATGCCAGACTTCTCTCTGATTCATTCTTGACACATTCATATCGCAAAACAAACCCTGGAGTAGAAAGGACTTGATTGTGCGCAATGTTATTGTGCGACAAATAGGACAACTACAAATGCATTACAAACAAAACTGACTTGTCACTCTCACGTTTTTGTGTTGTTGTTTTTTTTTATTATTATTAAAAACGCATTCCTTGCATGAATTCCTTGCTGAATCTTTATGTAAGGAATTATCCAAATCCATGTTTTAGATGGTTTCACTTTTCATTCATTCAGCTGATTATTTATATGATGAATTTAATCAGAAATGAGACAGAAACGCCCAATCACACACATCTGAGGTGCCATGCAATGCACTGAGGAACACAGAAACCTACACCTCAGAATACAACAGAATTGTGGACCATTCTGCAGGAAGTATTTTGTTTGTTGCCTACAGAATTTGTTTGCAAGCTTGTGGAACCCATCCTGTTGTGGGCGACTTGCCAAACATCAGACTGGTATACCAGTTTTTCTGGTACTTTAGTACGCATGCATCCTCTTGCTCAAAAATAAACGAATTAATCACGCTCTCTCTTGCTAAATGAGGCTTCTTGTGCTTTTCCAGGAGTGTATCTGTTCTTCAACTTTGTGTTTGTGATCAGTGATGCTAATAATATATTATAAAGTGAAATATATTTCCCTGAGCGCCAAACACAGAGCGAATTAGGCCTAATTAACTATGATATAACCTGAGCTGTTGTGCAGGAAAGTAAAAAGAAAACCTTTGTATATTCATACTAGTCCATGGATAAAACAAATTGTGTCATAGCATAAATCATATGGCAACAGAATGTTGATGTTGATTTAAATTGTTTTTATTTGCCAGTACTATTAATGGAGGGATTGATTGGCTATAAATCTGTAACTTCTAGTTTATCAGTGGTGTGTAAATTGAGGTATGGATTGATGCAGCTCTTCGTAAACCCCATTTCAGTTTTTCCATCTAGTGTTTGATCTAGAAAGTGAGGCCCTGCACAAAGGCCCTCGGTCACAGGTCCCTGCAGTCCCTATCTGAAATGGAAAGACGGACCCTTTATCATTTGACTAAGAGACTAAAGTGGCAGGCCTCACGTGTTGGCTAAAGAAGTATATTGTATTTGAATGTGTAAATAGGAAATCAGTCATGAGTCAAGCAATTTTTTCATGCTTTCATGCTGTTGCTTAAGCCGGTCGAGTTCATTATAAATAGTAATAAACCAGTTCAGATCTTAATGGTGCTAGTTAAATTGTTAATGCTAGTTAAAATGGGACAGCCATTGCCTTGTGGTTAGGGAACCGGTCTTGTGACATAACTGAAGTGCGCTGTGTTTTGGGGCTGCCCCTTGCTCTGGGCAGGTGTGTTTACTGCCCCCTAGTGTTCACTGGTGTGTTTCACTGCACAGATGGGTTTAATGCAGAGGTCACATTCCTCTGTATGCACAGTAGGCAAATAGTTCACATTTTTAAAAGTCAAACCCTGCTGTTGGCTATCAACCGATCGTGCTGAAAGGTAATCAGTGATCTGTATCACCCTAAAAAATGCTGATCAGCTCATCTCTAGCCAGTAACTTTCTACCGTGCTACATTTAAAGTGTGTTATTATGTTTGGTTAATTGGTGAGTAGGAGGCACTCAACTAGAGACAGAACATTTCAGCAGCTATTTGCTGCTGATCAGTGCATGATTAAGTTAGTGTTGCTTTAAGCAGTGTAGCCTTCACCTGATACTAGGACAATGGGGGAAAGTTCCAGAAATACTTATAGCTTAGTTTAAATGTAAACTGCAGCTATCTGTAAACATGATGATGAGGATCATGGGAAAATACAAATCGGCTATTTTTAGATCAGGAGCACTTCACTTGTCTAACATAAAATGTCATTGGAGATTATGAGGTTATTAGTAAGGTACAAGGTTGTGAAATGTTGTTTTGTTAACTTATTCTTTCATTCAGCATATTTAGATAGACACAAAGATTGGCGGGTGAAGGTGTACGCTACTAGTTACAGTGTACAGTTTATGTAATTCGTCTTTTGTGTTGCATGGGCGTCGGAAGCATTTTTAATGTGGGGGGGGGGGGACACATGGATTAGATGAAATGGGTCCTCCCGCACAAAATTTTAGGTGAAGGATTATTTAACGATTATTTAGGGTTAATTTTGAGAATTATGAGAATTATTCCCGCACATTGATAGAGATGCACTGATTTCGTGTCTTCTCCCATCCCGTAGGAGAAACCTAATATAGGATATTAATAAAGAGATTCTTGGGGGTTTGTTTCGTTTTCCTGACCTGCAGCTTTTAATGCACTTGTCAGGAATAGTGCTCCTATTTCATTATTTTTATGTAGTTTTAAATGAAATAAAGGTAGTCTCATATTCTATTCTCATTCTCTGTGTTTTATTTAATTGGAATTACCTTTACGAACAATTATGAAATGTGAGGGGGTCTCCGCCCATGCTTGTGTGTAGGGAAAGTACTTCATTTCAGCCTTCATGTGAAGGCGTGACCGTCACTCTGACATGATTACAGAGATATCTACACTATGCTTCTGTATGTGAGTCTTAGGTGTGTAATGAAATGGCTGAATCTGTATACAAATTTTAACTTCTATGTCTTCAAATAAACAGCGGCAACTATAGGCCTGTGGTTAAGAAATGAGCCGTGTGCTAGACACCCCTGGTTCAATCCACAAACCAACAAGGCAGAATTGAAGTGCCCTTGAGCAAGGCACCTAACACGCAAGGTGCTGTGGATAGGGTTGCCCAATGCTCTGGGCATGTGTGTTCACGGCTCTCTGTGTGTGTTTCACAGCACGGATGGGTTTATTGCAGAGGTCGATTTTCTCTGTCACTGTGTCTGTGAGTCACTTCACTAGTTAAATTTCAATTAGAAGGGTGTATCTGTCTGTTTGTTTATTTAAAATGCTATATGATGACTGTGCTACAAGCATAATACAGCTCGCACAGTAATTTTTTTTTTTGTGCCTGCCTGCAATATTTTCTATCAAATGTATTTAATTTCCTACAATAATAGACTAATAGTGTCATTTAAACCGCATGATCATGACTTGACTAGTTAATTAATAAATGTGGTCTTTTTTTATTATGTTTCATTTGTAGCTGCTTACTCACATCCACATAAGGTAAAAAAAAAAAAAAGCTCACGATCATGCTTTCTGTCTCGAGTCTGCATCTACATGCAACCGGATCAACAAATAATGTGTCTACTGTTTGTATCTGTATGTGTACGAGTTCTATAAGTGCTATGTCTGTTAGCAGAGTCTTGACACATGGAAGAATCCTGTTAGTTTATAATCTTATCCACTGAGAGCTGACTGATCTGTTTGTCCCTCTTTCTCACTGATGGCATGTGTTTTTCTCAGTGTTGCTTCACGCTGCATAACTTTCCTGAATCAGCCTGAAGCACCACTTGTCTCACTCCGGGTTTCTTTTTTCTTTTCTTTCTAAAAAAATTGCTCAAAGCCTCTTCACTTCACTTACCTCATCGGAGAGCATAGCCACCTGCAGCTAAGCTCTCAGAGCAAACTGACACCAGACGTCAATTTATGATGATGTCACTAAACTCATGACTCTGCAGGAAGGTTAGTGTGTCGTCTCAAGCAAGTGTGAAGTGTGGTGATCTCCTGCCCCAAGGCGTACCAGACATGCCCTTTAGTGAACTCTACAGTCAGTTAAAGAGCCGGGATTACGCTGCTGTCACACAGCGCCATAGCTGAGGCCCCCTGTGGGGATCAGGAACACAGTGCTATTTCACGCAACGTTCTGTACGCACAGTAACTGGAATTTTTTTTTTTTTTTTTTTTTTTTGTGTGCTGTAATTGTATGACTAACTTTTTAGTTTTAATATAGTCTTATAGTTCAAAGCCTAGCCTATTATTAAGACAGGCAGTAAGGTGACCCAGCACAGTTCCTGGTTTGAATGTGTGTCAAGGTTCCTGTGTTCCTCTGTCCATATGATTTTGCTACCACCTCCTGAACATGCCACAGGTATACTGGCTACGCTAATGGGCCGTCCGAATGACGGTGGATGTTCTGTTGCATTTTTGCCATTTGTCCAGGCTTGAAAATGAAAATATTTTAAATAGGTTTCAGTGTGGAATCACTGTGTGGACCGGCGAATGTGCAACCTTTTAAAAACGATCATGCCCTAAAATCGTGTTTGTATTTTTTAAGTGCCAGAGCTACAAATGCCACCTACTAGCATGGCACACAAACCACTCATTTTTGTGAATCTGTGTGAATGAGGATGAGTTCTCGAAAGCCGGAGTTCTTTCTATGTGGAGTGTGCGTGTTCTCCTGTGTTCTCCTCTGTTCTCCTGTGTCTACATGGGTTTTAGTGCAGTGAAGTGAAGTACCGCTGTGCTTGCAGTTAATGCATACGTGCAGTTACATACTAGTGAACACATGTGCCTGGAGCGGTGGGCAACCCTATCCACGGTGCCCGGGGAGTAGTTGGGGCTTAGGTACCTTGC
Organism: Duopalatinus emarginatus; assembly: GCA_028565595.1. Lineage (NCBI taxonomy): Eukaryota > Metazoa > Chordata > Actinopteri > Siluriformes > Pimelodidae > Duopalatinus > Duopalatinus emarginatus. The sequence goes on along the minus strand of JAOVVF010000002.1, from coordinate 7,634,441 downwards.
TCAAGGACAATTCAGTCATGTCTTGTCAGTGCTGGGATCCAACCAGGTACCTGTTTCCTTAACCTCTGGCCTACACCTGATCCTGGGACTGGGTTTCCTCAAGTTCCGGTTTCCTCCCATAGTCCAAAGACTGTCTGTCTGCCCTGCGATAGGCTGGTGACTTTTCCGGGGTGTTTATAGACTCCAGCACCCCCATATCCCAGGAGTAGGATAAGCAGTTTAGATAATGACTGAGTCTGTAGGAAAAGAAGGACGTCATCCTCAAAACAGTCAATTTCTGTAATAGAATGACAGGGCCTCAATTGCCTTGAGGTATGAATGTATGTTAAGGTGTGTGTGCCATCCAGAATGTATTCCTGCCTCACACCCAGTGATCCACTGTGGCAGTGATCGGGATAAAGTGGTTACTGAGACCAATAAATAATGTATTATTAAAAGAGATTATTATTAAAGCAGATTATTAGTGTGCACATGAAGTCTGCTGTACCAGACAGAAACAATTCTACATAAATAAATATTACATGGTTTCACAGCAGGTAGTGTGTGTGCTGCACAGCTGGGGTTGTGGGTTTCATCCTTGCTCAGGTTTCTGTCTCCATGTGGATGTGGATAGAGATGTAAATTCTAGATATTTTTAAACAGTGCAGCTAAAAGATGTTATCTTGTTAATATGCCATTATGTTGTACTCTGAATATCTTCTATTCAAAATCGAAGTCAGTGCAATGGTGTAATGCTGGAAAACAACATGAGATGTGCAGTATATTAGCAGTACATGAGCCTCAGCACAAAAACGTAGTTGATTTGCCTCCACTGGGAATAAAAACCTTGCCGGCTTCAGCTTTGGCAAAATAATCAGGCTTTGATGTAAAATCCTGAAAGAAGAGTCTTTTATTCTCTATAATACATTCTCCTCTTACATGCCTCAGGACACATCGAGTCACTTGGGATACAGCAGCCAACTCTACAAATGATTTTGCATAAGAATGTTAAAATGTTTTCTTATTCTGGTTTACTTGCTTTTCTGTATTTTCTTTGGATCTTACTCTAGCTTATTGGAAAGACTGGAGAAAAATGAACAAACTCTTGTTATTTTTCAGAGCCCCACAGACATGATGCTGGTGAAGAAGGAGCAGAAAGATGCCGAGCTAGACAGGAAGATCGAGGCACTGCGAAAGAAGAATGAGGCCCTTATGAAGCGCTATCAGGTGACCATCAGGGCATTTGTATTATTCTCTAGCTTATTTAACCAAATAAGATTTGTTTTGATGCAGTCTGTGCCGAGGCGCTGGTTGTTAAAGACTCCTCTTTGATAAATGTGTATAAGCACGAGTCTAATGTGTTTGATGTGGTTATGTATTTGCTAAAAAAGTTTTCAGTCATTCTCATCTTGCAAATGTCAGACCTGTGCTTATCTCAGTCATACTATTCTTCTGCTTATACATATCTTGCACATATTAGACTCAAGTGAGGTCATTTATGCATCTGACTCGTGAATCTCTTGCATGTGTCGGACCCACGCTTATCTTGCATGTATCAGACTCAAGCTAATCTTGCATGTATCAGACTCTCTCTCATCTTGCACAAGTTGGACCTGCGGTCACCTTGCATGTGTCAGACTCACGCTCAGCTTGCATGTGTCAGACTTGTACATGTTGGACTCGCGCTCAGCTTGTACATGTTGGACTGTCAATCAGCTTGTACGTGTCGGACCTAGTGGTTAGGGAACTGGTCTCGTGAACGATAGGTTGCGGGTTCGATCCCCACACAGGGCAAGACACGACTGAGGTGCCCTTGAGCAAGGCACCTAACTCCCCTAACTGCTCTCTGGGCGCCGTAGTTTGGGGCTGCCCCCCGCTCCGGGCAAGTGTGTTCACTGCCCCCTAGTGTTTATTGGTGTGTGTGTTTCACTGCACGGATGGGGTTAAATGCGGAGGTCACGTTCCTTCTGTGTGCAAACACAGTAAGGCGAAATAGTTCACTTTCAATCCAATTCTTTCATCTTGCACGTATCAGACACACAGTTATCTAGCACGTATCAGACTCGTTTTTCTTTTGCAAATATTAGACTTGCATGTCTTTTGCACAAATTGGACTCATGTTTATTTCGTGCACATCAGACTCATGCTGGTGTGATGAAGGAAAGATAGTTCAGGCCAGTTAGCTCCATCCCAGTTAATCTTGTTCGGCATGTTGTTTTCATCCGACCTGCATCTTGCTTTTTAGGAGGTGGAGGAGGATAAGAAACGGGCGGAGCAGGAGGGCATGGCGATGCAGAGCCGTAAAGGGAAAGTTGAGGACCTGACCATCACCATTAACAAGTCCCCCACTGTGAGTTTTTTTGGTCTTAATGCTGACCTCAGATAATTTACATTAAGCATTAACATGTTGTTTATTTTATATTACCACCCCCCCCCCCCATTCCTATGCTTCTCCTTACCTAAGGAAAAACGTGTTGTTACCAAGAAGGGTTTGGGAGATGCAGTTCCTAAAGCCGTGCAGAACCAGGAGGATGAGTCCAACATTTTTAGTGCTGGTCGTGGTAAAAGAAGGCAACTTTTAGTCACTGCCCCAGGAAATACTAAGGCAAGCTTGGAAATACAACCATATAATGTGTGTGAACTAGAATGATTGATCATATGACCCATGTTTATGTTGCAGATTCTATTGATTTACAGTTATTAAGACATTTTTCCCAGATATGTGAAATGGAGCGTTCAGAATACACATTTAATCACAACACACATGTGAGAAATCCATACTGTTAGTGAAAAGCAAGCTCTCATGATGGTGGCAAAACTGCACATGTGAAAATGCAAATCTGAAATAGCTTGTTATTGATATACGCTAAGTTGTGCCCTGTCACTGCAGGGAAAGCGAGTGGTCAGCGAACGAGTGGAGAAGAGCAGTCCTGCAGGGATAAAACCATCTACTGAGGGCAGAGGTGAGCTGCTGGACACTACTGCAGGAAAAAGGGACTGTCCAAAGAGCCAGGTAATGTTTTGTAGGCATATACGCACCCTGCGTCTGCCTTGATATTCTGTTTTTATTGCCATTTGTATTTGTTTGGGACTGTTGTTCTGAATACTGGGTAAAGTCTTATTTACACCTATCCATATTCCTGATTTATTTCATCCTTACTGAAAGCGCGTGGTTCAAATGGAGCATTGCCACCAAACATTGCATGGAAATTGTAACGTATAATTCAAGTGTGGTTGGTGTGGTACAGTGGTAACATCATTGGGTTCCCATGTGAGAGACCTGGGTTCGATTCCTGATCTGGGCA
>JAOVVF010000002.1:7574637-7586755 GCA_028565595.1 Duopalatinus emarginatus | reverse complement strand
CATCATTCCGAACATTTTACTGTACTGGATGTTTTCTTCTGAGATGCAGAACCTTATTGACCATATTGTTCAAACAATTGGTGGTTTTATTAGCTTGTACCAGAGCCTTACTGGCTTTCTTAATTCATATTCATCTTCAGTTGACAATCATAAGCTGTGCTTGAAGGCTGCCACAAATTTATGAGCTCTAATGCACTAGACAAACCAGCTGCGGTTTCTGTGGCTTGGCAAATTCACTTTATGAGTTTATGACCCTAATATCCTGCTTGTTGGTTCAGAGTTCTGTCAATATGTGAACATGTGAATTTGAAGGTACGGTTCAGTCTAAGACACTTATATAACAAGTGCTGCAAGGGGAAACTCCCATTGCTTGTTAAAAGCACAGCTATCTTGTGCCCTCTGCTGGAAAAGACACTGAACGGACAGAAAAGATTAATGCTAATGATCAGATGCACCTACTGTAACTGTGTGTATTGGATGAATGGATAATAATCCTCTATTGGTTTGTTTGTTTGTTTGTTTTTAGAAAAAAAATTTTTTGCACTACTTGATCAAAGTCTCATTACTTCCAAAAGTAAACAGAGAAATTGTATTCCAATTCTACTGCAAGGAACCAACAAACTAAGTGTATATGCAGTATATGAAACCTCAAGAACAACAACATGTTTTAGTGCCAGCTTACAGGAAAACCGAATACTAAGTATAAAAGTAAAGGGACAAAGAACAATGCTTATACAGGCTATCAGAAAACAGGGCTAACTAAACACAGGCGAACACTAAACATATTCAAGAACATAAACTGGTAGGGAAAACACAACTCAAACTCTGAGGACTGAGAACGGGTGGGGAACAAAGTGTTCATCCTATCTAATCTATCTGTTCTTTTTGTTAACTTTGGGGAGCACAAGTCCTGTATATGTCCTTATTTTAAAATTCTGTATTATAATTATTCATTCCTCTCATCAGTATTAGAATGGTCTTAAAATGATGCAATTTACCTGTGAAGCATCCTTAATTTGTGAAAAAAAAACAACAACTTTTTTTCACCCACAGAACTGGGCTGATGACATCTTGGCCATTGTCTACAACCCCCATAGGGCCAACAGCTGCAGACAACTGTATCTGGATAAAATGTAAGAAGCAGAGTTTCAAAAGAAACATATGCAATGTCACATGAGCTGTATTTAATGCATAATAAACAAAATAGGGACAGTCATCTTGTCTGATGGCACAGACATTGCCTCATCTACACACATGAAAGCATAAAGATTAACAGAGTTCAGTGACACACATGCTTAATGTTAATGTATTTAATTTCCTCTCTGTCTCTATTCTCCTCTGTTACAGGTATGTTCGCCTCACACTGCAAGCCAACAAGGATGGCAAGATTCCTGTTAAATAGTAAGCTTTTATTTTATGATCTTTTGGCAGTTTGGTTGCGTTATGACTGTTGCATGTATCTAAATGTTACTATTATGCCACAGTATCCATAAGTTGTTTCCAGCTGACAAGAAAAGGGTTGAGGGTGCACTATCAGCTGCAAAGCTTCCTAAGGGAAAGGTAAACTAGCTTATCATTCAATAATGTGCATGTTTATTTATTATTTTTTTAAAGATTTTGTGATATGTCTTATGCCATGAATGGTTTAGAATTTTTTTGAAAACCTGTTTTAGTTTTTGTGGCATAAAATAAGAGGATTTACAAATACAAATCACATACACTTATTTAAGTAAGGAATAATCCGTGCCTGTCATTATTCATAAATTTCCCCCAAGTTATCCACCAAGAATAGCAATTTTATTAATAAAATAACACTTTGCGTTTTTTAATCATTTATTACTGCAATTTGTGTAAAATTGCTGTTACTATACAAATGATAATTTATTAAAAAATACTGCACTACTGACAAAGCTGCTTTTATAGACAGTTAATAAGCACCTTTAGATAAATAAAAACGTATGTTTGTATATTATAGAGCTTACTCGTTTTTGTGTGTATTTTCCTAGTTCGACTCCATAAAGCTTGACGTGTTCACTGAAGCTGCTTTTAAGACCTTCTTGATAAACCTTTGTCCCAGACCAGAGATCTATGAAATCTTTAGCACCTAGTAAGTCTCTTTCCGGTACAACTGTAACTTATCTTGCTGCTTATTATGTTATTCTGCTATAAGAATAATAAATAACCTCTAAATCATATCCTGCGTAATTCATAATAATAACAAATCTCGAGTCAAGTTCAACATAAATTGCACAAAATCACAAGAAATGTATGAGATTTATTTGATTTCACACAATCCTTTAATAAACAATCTATCCTTATTATTATATTTAGTTCTAATAAGCCGTACATGACGAAAGAGGTCTTTAGCAAGTTTCTGTATGAGAAGCAGCGAGACTCAAGGCTTAATGAAGAGCTTTACCCACCACTCAGACCTGATCAGGTGAAGGCCCTTATCGACAAGTACGAACCAACCTCTGCTAATTCTAACCGCGGTGAGTCAGCTGACACCAGCAGCATCCATAAGACTGAATAAAGACAATTGGAGATTTAATATACACCATGTACTGTACTTGAATCTGTGTGAAATTGAGACTGTTTAGTTCGTCTACAAAGTTTAAAGAGTGGATTGGCGGGCCTTTTTTCAGGTCAGATCACTCCAGAAGGTCTGCTCTTCTTCCTAATGGGGCCTGAGACAACAGCTGTGGTGTTAGACAAAATGGCCCAGTGCCAGGACATGACCCAGCCCATTCCTCACTACTACATCAAGTCCTCCCACAACACCTATCTCACTGGTAAAACAACTTAAATGACTCATATTAATATATATATATATATATATATATATATATATATGCGTAACTTAGCTGACAAGAATTAGATATAAGCACAACTTATATATATGCTGACAAAAATCCAGTTATATCTGAAAATGTCAACTGTAATATCATGTCAAGAATGAATGTGTATGCGTGTACGTTCACAGCCGGTCAGTTCTCAGGTGCCTCCTCTCCAGAGATGTACCGTCAGTGTCTGCTTGCTGGATGCCGCTGTTTGGAGCTGGACTGCTGGAAGGGCAAACCACCAGATGAAGATCCAATCATTACTCATGGCTTCACCATGACAACTGAGATCCTTTTTAGGGTTAGGTTTCTTTCAGTCAGATCTGGTGCAGTCATCAACATCTATACAGTGCATTATGAAATGTTTCTATCTATGTACTTATAAACAGTAGGTTGAATAAATACCTCAGCAATAGCCCGTTTGGCCTGATACTTAATCCTTTGATTAATGCATTTGATTCTTTTCTCTGTGGTAGGATGTGATTGAGGCGATTGCAGAGAGTGCATTCAAAACATCTAAATACCCGATCATTCTTTCTTTTGAGAACCACGTGGATACGTAAGGCACTGTTTCTACACCATGTCTTCATACTCATAGTGTTTATATTTTGGTGCTGCAATTTGTAGGACATTTCTCTGAATTGGGATTTGTGCATTTAGAGTCAAACAGCAGGAAAAAATGGCTAACTACTGTAGGACCATATTTGGAGACGCTCTACTCACTGATCCCCTGGAGAAGTATCCGGTAAGTGACTTCCACCATGTTTACCTCATAGTTATAAACCTATGTATTGTTTTACAGTAGAATTATGATAAATAACATAAGCACTACTAAATACCACTATATAAAACACAGATATGATACATACATTTAAACACATTACTACAAGTCAGCACTGGTATAATGTTTTCTATTGGGTGTTGCTTACAGTTGAAGCCAGGACATCAGATCCCCAGTCCTTCTGAGCTGATGGGGAAAATTCTGATCAAAAACAAGAAGGGCCCCGTCGGCCCAGCCAAACCTCCACCAAAGAAAACACAAGAGGAGAATGCTGGTGAAAATGCAGGTGAGAATAATCATAAACTGTATCAGATAAACAGTCATGCTGACTTAACCCTTAACAGTCAAGTGATATTGTGTTGCATCTTCCAAAAGGAGAGGCCACTGAGAACCAGAACCATGAACATCACGACGAGCACCACGATGACCATCACGATGACCATCACGAAGAGCACCATGATGATGAGGAACAAGATGAGGAAAAGATGAAGAACTCTGATGAAGTAATAAAATGACTACTATTTTTTACTATTTTAGGGTCAGGGTAGCATAATACCAGAGTCAGATGAGAACTTTTATTGAAGTACGGTACAGATGATGTAAGGACAGTTTCAAATGTGTGCTAAAACAACATAACATCACCTTTTAGCTCGGTTTGCTTGTATGTCAGAATCACACAATAGAATATCAAAATCAAAGTCACTGTAATTTAAGGTCAGAATAAATATACATAACTCTTATGGTATTGTCACTGTAAGGTTTATGTCACTGTAATCACTGTACTCGCAATTAAATATTAGAATTCATATTTTTCTGGTTATTCCCCACTTTCCTCCATTTCTCTTCTTAACTTTGAACATCTTAGCTGCTCCAGTTGCATTTGTTGGATAAATTATCCGACCACAGTGGGTTGTGTTAGCATACTTCAAACTTGTTACCACTCTAAGTATGTCACCTAGGGACTTATTTTATCATGTTTAATGAACACTATGTATTTGCACACACTATCCATGCTCACGTACTGATTTCTTCTGCTGTTCAGTATGGTAGCATATGATTTCAGACACAGAAATCTCTGAACTGAAGTAGGAACACCAATCAATAGGAAACAATCCAGGATCATGTGATATGCTGTACTTTGTGAGGGCTGAAAGAAGTCCAATTATTGCCATAGGTGTTGATTGTTATTGACAGTTATTGCAATAGAAATATTATAATTACACTCACATAGAGATAAATTGTACATAGTTTGTATTTCAATCTGAAAAGAAGTCTTGTGTTTAGCTGAAATGAAAAGAAATTTTACTGTGGTTACTGTCTGGATCCTCTTTTTTTTGCATTTGGTAGGGTACAGCTGGACAAGAAGTAAAAGCTTTTGAGGCTATGTCTTCAATAGTCAACTATATTCAGCCGCACAAGTTCGTCTCGTTTGAGCAATCTAGGAGTGAGTCATGTCTAGCTTTTTTTGAATTCATACATTGATTTAAACTCATGTTGATGACTTGTTTACAATTATTTCAGCTTCTTCCATATTCTGTGTTTGGTTAAGTTTCCTTTCATAGTTATAATGACAAATATCCAGACTTTATGACTTCATATATGATGTATGATTTTTCCAAGTGCAGAAAAGAACAAGAGCTACGCCATCTCTTCCTTCGTGGAAACCAAAGGAGAGCAAATGATTGCCAAGAGTGCTGTGGAGTTTGTCGAGTATCCTTTGCATTTTACTGCACAATTAAACAATACTTTAATAATTGAATAGCAAGTATAAAAAACTATGCATATTTCATGGTACTCTACTTCAAGTTAGTTACTTTGTTGACATCAGAAATATTTGCCTAACAAGGCAACTGCCCAAGTAGAGAGATGTCTAACTGACAATGAACTTTAAAAGGCAGATGATTGAGACTCTCTAGTTAGATAGCGACTTACTTGCTAAGCTAACAGAGTTAGCATCAGGCTATTCATAGCAAGGGAATGAGGGAACAAAACCCGCTAGCATGTAGCTAGCATCTTCCTCTACAAACCAGAAACATTTACATTGTTACTGCAGGCATTTAAGAATTGAGACAGGCTTCTTGTATGGAACACATATAAAATTCTATTTATATAGACAGCTTACTAGGTTTTGAGACAGACCCCAAATATATGTAAACTTGAAACTTGATGACCCACTGAAAATCTGACACAATACATAAAGCCTAAAGTAACATTCTCTTTTAGCAAATATATTGAAATGATCTCTCAGTAAAATACACTAGGTGCCATAATTGATCTAAAATACAAAATGTATGGTAATACGAAATGTATAAATAGTGAAAAATGTATCAACAGCATGTTGTTATATGACCACAATTCATTCCCCACCATTACAATCCAGAAAATATCTGCAAAATCTGCCATTTTCCTCATGCAAACATATGAGTGGATTCCTTTACTGCATCCTTCAGATATAACAAGAGGCAAATGAGTCGAATCTACCCCAAAGGAACTCGTATGGACTCCTCTAACTATAACCCTCAGCCTTTCTGGAATGTAGGCTGTCAGATGGTGGCCCTGAACTACCAGACCATGGGTAAAATCCTTTTGATTTGATCAGTGTTTATTAATGTGAAGGTTATAATTAATGTGTGACTAGTCAGGAGTCTAAGGCAAGTCTGTGCATTCTGTCCTTCCTGTAAGGAGAGTTTTATTGAACATTCATAAAATGAGCCTTACTTGATCATCACATTAGAGAGGCTGTTATCACAGAAATGAACATATCAGTTGGCCAAGACAAAACCATATCGATGATCTGTGATCATCATCAGACATTGGACCCACTCATTTCCAACAGTACCAGAAAGCAGGTTAAAAAAAAAAAAACAGAAGAATGCTTTGTTGATGGAAGAAGAAACCTGGAGTAAGAAGGGTGAAGGCCAGGAGAAGTCGTATACTAGTATAGAAGACTAGTATGGATTTGTCTTGCATTATTTCATTAAGATAATGAGTAAATTAATAAATTGTGAAACTCATATGAATCCACAAATTAACTAAAATGGGTAAATATGTGGATTCATATTCAATTCGTGTCATACTGTCAAAAATAGTCCACATCATGACAGTTTCTCACAACAACGAACACAATTCAATTTGTTCCAGTAATAGACCTCATTTGTCAATCTTTATAAAGAGGTGTAGAAGAGACTGAGCACATCCAAAATTACTACCAGTAACACTGCTTTTCTTCATACTCATGTTGCTATGTTAATGAATGCCAATGACCCATAGTGAATTTATGTAAGAGCAAAGCACACAAAAGACATAATGATAACTAAATGCTAAATCAGCGGCTCCTAAGCTTAGAGTGTGCTAAATCTTCCAGTTTAGCCATTAATACCTCAATTATGACAAGCACAGACTGTCCTTCCTCCTTGTATAGGGTGCCATTTCTTTTCTTTTTTAAAAAAAAATTGAAATCTAACCTTACTTTTTCTATAACTTTTTTTAAAATAAATATGCTACATTATGTAAATTTGGCAGCATAATCTGTATATAAAGTTGTTTTAACACATTTCTTACATAAATACTCCTGAAAACAATAACCAGGTTAATAAATTAGGCCAACTGCACAGTGAAATGGACTATTGTTTTAACTGGATGTGTTTTAACATGCAGATTTCCCCATGCAACTGAACATGGCTCTGTTTGAGTATAACGGGAGGACTGGGTACCTCTTGAAAAGTGATGTGATGCGTAGGAATGACAAGACATTTGACCCCTTCACTGACAAGATTGACACCAATGTGCCCAGCACGCTCTCAATCAAGGCAAGTCAATTCAGTTTAATAGTTGGATCCTGTACTGGCAGTGGGCATCGAAATAAAAAATGTACAGTGATATTTCCACTGTACTGTGGTCTGATAAATGGGACATATACATATACATTTACATGAAATGAATTACCTTCAGAGTGCAAGGGGTTGTAAAAACAATTACGCACAGCAATGTAGCACATGTAAACAAGATATTTCTGATTGGTTTCTGGGACATTGCAATCAAACATAAAGTTATGTAAAGCATCTTGATATATTTTTATGTTTTGTTGTACATCTTTCCCATTATCCATCTTTCTACAGATCTACTCAGGGCAGTTTCTGTCTGATAAGAGTGTGAAAACAGCAGTGGAGGTGGAGATCATTGGCTTGCCCGGAGACCCCAAACGCAAATACCGCACCAAATACACTGCCACACCAAATTCCATCAACCCTACATGGAATGAGGAGCCGTTTCTGTTTGAGAAGGTGTGTAAATACAATGCATGGGATATATTGCATTAATCAATCATACCTAACTTTATTACAGACCCTCAGAAAATTTTTCCTATATTACTTGGCACATTCGAGGTTTTTAATGTAAGGTGTTTTTGTAATGTCTGTTTGCAAACAGATTCTGCTGACAGAACTGGCTTCACTCAGGATAGCGGCCTATGAGGAAGGTGGGAAATTCATTGGGCATAGAGTTATTCCCATCGATGCCATCCAATCGGGTAAGTGAAAGGAGTCCCACATTTAACACCTTTGGATGTGCAAAATATGAACAAAAAAATGTTCTTCTGTTCTGTTCTTTATATATATTATACATTCATAGAGTAAATGCATGTGTGTGTGTCCAGGATTCCATCATATTTGTCTGCGTTCTGAGAGCAACATGTGTCTGATGCTTCCTGCCCTGTTTGTCTACCTTGAGGTGAAGGATTACATTCCCGCTGCTTTCGCTGGTATGCACAAAAACTAAAAAAAAAACTGCTTTAAAATATTTATCTTAAATAATTCTCCTAAATATATATTTTTTTACAAGTTTCAGCAGTGATTTATTTTTATCTGCATGCTTGGCTTCTTAGATTTCACAGATGCGCTCTTCAATCCAGTGAAGACGACAAAACCTGCAAAACAAGAGGCAAGTTTTAAATGCAGCACACAGTTACACATTTGCAAACTATTTTGGTTTGAGTACACAAAAAGTTATTAAATGTTTTCAGTCCATTTTTTTTAAATGTGCACAAAAAACAATTACTAATGCTACAGAAGAATAATATCCGTTATCATTTACTAATGACAGGTTGATGATACTACACATATTGAAGTAGGAGTCATTTATCAGTATTTATAAGTATTATATTTATCTTGTCGTAATCTGCTTCCAGAGTGCTCAATTCGTAAGCAAATATGAGCTGGCTGGTGCTGGTGCAGCTGTCCCAGCCGCAGGTAAAATTGTACACAAATATGTTGTAGTAATGAGAGATCAGCATTATATTACCTTATTTGTAACTATGCATAAACCTCAGTGCTGTAACGCATTTACAGTCTTTACCTTTTTCTATGTATAGACTTCTTTCCTGTAACTATTTATTTACAGTTGCTGAAGTAAGTGAGGCCCCAGCAGAGGGCGATGAAGAGCCTAAATCAGATGCTCCAGAGTCCACCGATGGAGAACCTCCCAAGTCTGATGACCAGCCAGCACCAGCTGAGCAAGCTGAAGCACCTCAAGAAGAGGCTCCTCCAGCCGAGGCACCTCCACCTTCTGAAGAGACTCCACCTGCTGAGGAACCTGCACCCTCAGAAGAGGCTCCTCCCGCTGAGGCAGCTCCACCTTCTGAAGAGGCTCCAGCTGCTGAGGAACCTGCACCCACAGAAGAGGCTCCTCCCACTGAAGCGCCTCCACCTTCCGAAGAGGCTCCACCTGCCGAGGCACCTGCATCCTCAGAAGAGGTTCCTCCCACTGAGGCACCTGCACCTTCAGAAGAAACTCCTGCACCATCGGAAACTCCTGAGGCTGAGAATCCTGCTGATCCAAATGGTGAGCCCGCTGCAAACGTGGAGCCAGAACAAGTTAATGCAGCTCCAGACTCTAACCCAGCTCCCACTGTGGACGCTCCTGTAGTTGACTCTGCAGCACCTGCTGTAGAAACCCCCCCAGCAGCAGATGCTGCTGGTGCAGCACCTGAGGGTTCAGGGCTTTGCGGAGCTCTGGGTAGGCTGTGTAAGATGTGAACCAGGGCACAATGAGTTATAGTCCAATGGTAATGGCTTAACAGTGCACACACAAGTAGATGTCTAAATCAAAACACACTATACATGTATATTTTCTGTTAAATACATATTATGTATAAAAAAATACTTTTAAACAACTTGTACTTGCATGCTTGAACTTGTATTGCTTGAAATTACCTAAAAACAATTAAAAATCCCGCTGTCTTACTCACCGTCTTTGTCTCTCTGCTGTCTCTCACACAAAAATATTCACACCCGCACTCACAAACATGCACACACACAGAGCTGGCCTCTGTGACCTGTGATGAACTGCAGCAGCATAAGAACTACGTGAAGGTCAAGAAGAAGCATGAGAAAGAGCTGAAAGAGCTGGAAAAGAAGTTCCAGAAGAGGGACGAGGAGCTAACTCAAAAATACAGTGACCTCTTCAAAGCCCTCAAGAAGAAGACCACGCCGAAGAAGAATGAGTAAACAGAGAGCTACCACTGCTTTTTTATTATTCAGTGCTGTTGAGATTGTTGCTTTGATCAGGCAATCTTAAGGGCATAGCTATTTTTTTTCTGTGCCTTTGTGAATGTGTCGTGTCGTGTCGTGTCGTGTCGTGTTGTGTTGTGTCATGTCGTGTCGTGTTGTGTCATGTTGTGATGTGTTTTTGGCCTCTCTTTGATCTTCATCACAATTAGTATTTAACCCCTTAAATGTCACTAATGACTCCAGATATAACATGTAGTCACTAATTAATATACTGTAAGGTGAATAACTAAGTTACTAAAATAAATAACTAACTAAAATAAATAAAACTAAACTAACTAAAATAATAAAAAAATAAACTCAGTTAAAAATAATCATTTTTATTTATTTACATTTTTATTTAAATGTAGGGGGTTTTAGGGGGTTAAACAGCTACAGAACTAAAAATACTTGACAATCATGCCTAGAGTGAACCTAAAATATATAATGCATATATAGTACTATTAAAAAAATTGTACAATACAGGGATGGTCTGCATATAGATTAACTAAAACTGTATCTATTATCCATAAACCAGTCTTCTACTACTAAGCATGGTTAAATCCGTCCAGTCTCTATTTTTGGAACCATTTCCTAATATTTAAGCACTGGAGTTACCAGTTCACCTGATCACTTCTTTGCCTGTAAGTTTGTTTTCTCTCACCATTATATCCACTCTAAAACCCAAACTGACTGGTTCTGGGGGAATTTGTACTGATCAACGTATTTCTTTGCTGTTCAGGGCGGGGGCAGAGGGGCCAAAAGAGCAAATCAATGAGCTGAAAACAAAGCTGCAGACGGAGCTTCGACCACTGTGGGTGGAGAAATACGATCAGCTAAAGAAGAAGAAAGAGCAGCATGCCTCTGAGGTACCGATCAGCTCTTGTTTCCACAATGAGACTTAATATAATCGGTGTAGTATCAGTCTTCTGATGCCTTTGCAGCAATGATATATAGGCTAATAATATGCAAAGTGTTTACTGTTGTCCACCTTCTAGATAATATATTCTGGTTTTCAGCAGTATTCAAAGTGCAAATAAAAGTCAAGGATTCTTATTCATGAACTTCTTTATAATAATCAACTAGAGTCCAACACAGAGTGCCTAGTTCATCAGTTTATCAGCAAACATTTTTTGAGTGCTCTGATCATCAGCATGGATGCATGTCTGATTTATAACACTGAATCCATTACGGGGGTTTGTGTGTACACATGCAGCGAACCAACTTTTACTACAGCGAGCCAATGTTTTTTCTACATTAAGTCACCTGATTCATCTGATGAATCATATGATAAATCACAAGTTTCAGAGCAGGACGAGTTTTTAACAGTTGCCAGTCCAGAGTTATTTACAGCATAAGTGTCACAGGCACACGGCTGTGTATGTACTCTCTGGCAAAGTTCCTACCAGTTATTGGACTGATATGGCTCTCCACTGCTTGTCTGACACTTTTGCTGTCTCACAAACATTAGTGTAATCACATAGTTCTCTAACACATCTACATCAGTTTCCTCCTGCTAGTACAATCTGTGAAAGTGATTTTCTTAGGTACCACAATGGATCTATTATACTCCAAGCCAGTAACTTATGTAATTGAGCTAAATCACATACTTGGGATATTACTATTACAACTTTAACTATTTGAAATCAGTGTCATCTAGATGAATCTTCAAGTGGAAATTAGATGTTATATAACATTTTAAGGTCATTATATAATGTTATAGCATTATAATATTATGAGGTTGTGTGTTGTTTGTGGCACAAATCATCCAGTCTTATCTTTCTTTTTAGTTTTAGAAACTAAAATTAAACTGTATTATAAAATCCATTTATAATACAGTGACAAAAAATGTCTACTGTTTAATGTTGAGCAAATTTTGGAATTGGTCCAAATATGGTCACAGTAAGGTAAAACATCTTAAAGAGTTTTTCTTCAATAACTTCCACACTGTTTAT